>JANHGB010041108.1:1029-18669 GCA_026283785.1 Coracopsis vasa | reverse complement strand
GTACACCAACAATCTTGGAGACTCCACAGTCCAAAGTGCCAACCCCACTAGTCCCATCGCCCTCCAGGTTAGGAAAGCAAATTCGGACCACACATAGACTCTGTTCCAGTGGACAGCAAACGTGAGGCACAGTTTTCCAAACACGTTTGCTCTACATAAGCAGGCCCTAGAGCCCTGAACACCTCAGGTCAGTACCAGATTTCTGATAGTTTAGGATCTGCCTGACCCAGTTTAAAGGAAAGTAGGCCAGGGCTCTACAGGTAAAGTGCAACTCTGCCCTCTCCACAGTTGCACATCTTTTCTAACAGTAACTCTGATTTCCTTTCCTGACAGCATCAGTCAGCCTCTCCAAGCAAAATCCTGAAGGAGGACCATCAACCTCACTTTGTTTCAAAGAGCTCCTTGCTGCCCTCAAAAAACCCCAGGAGAGCTGCAGGAAGCCTGATCCTCAGCCAGGAAGACCACAGGACTGCTTAATTAGGTCAGATTTTATTCAAGCCTCACTCCAAATATGCTCAAGATACAGACGACATAACTGGCAGCATAGTAAATGGCCTAGTGACAGCACAAAAGATTTGAACACAAAAAAACAGGCTTGAGAGGACCAACCGAATGCATAAGGTCTCTCCACATGCCCAGGAGATTAAAGGGAGGGCAAAACCACCCCCAACAGCTAGCCAGCAATATTAAGCCTTGGAACCAGATAACCTTTCCTGGCATTTTGCTTAACAGTGTTTGTGTTCATCTTCCAAACTTGTGGGTCATGCTGTTATTCGTGTACCATGTTGTTAATTATTAATTCTATTGCTAATAACAAAGTTCCATTTCACCAGTAAGAAGATCCAGGAAGACCTGGCTCCAGCTCAGATGACATCTGCTCTGCTTTTTCAGAGCACACAGAAGTGAAACGGAGGCAAAAGGCTAACATTTGCTAGGAATGAACAGCAAATCCTCAAAGAGGCTTTCACGCTGCCTGATTGCACGTTCCTGTAGCTAGAAAAAGCACTACATTGATTGAATGTAACACCACAGGACTGGGAAATAAACAAAACTATCCCTCATGCCTTCCCAGAAGGCCTGTGTTTAAAGAACACACAGGGTTAGGGAAGTTCTCCATTTCTCTTCTTTCTCTGCTTCCTCTGCTTCTTCCACAATGTGACATGATTGCTGGAAAAAAATACAAGCAAGTATGGTATTTGAGGCATGGTGTGGCAGAACAGCACATTCCAGCTGTTTAGGGCATATAGGCCTAAACCCCAGCTTCTTCAGGAATGTCTCACAACACAACGCTGAACCACGAAGCAGATTGCCAAGAACTGGTTGTACCTGCTACCACTGCTGCGAAAAACAACGCTGATGCTCTGGAGAGCACAGCAGAGACTGTGCTTCAGGGAGAGTTGTGAGGAAATGGAGCTTGGATTCGCATCAGCGGAGACAAATCTTACAAGTGAATGAATTCTAGAGACAGAATTCGTCTGAGTGTGCTACTTCTGGCACTTACGTAATGCACAATGCCATTTGCAAAGTATACCCCAATAACCCAAGTTTTAATAATCACCAATAAGTGATCCAGTACAGGAATTAACCTTCATTTTTAAGGCAGAAAAAGTGCTGTTAAGGGTTAAGACACATTAACATTTTGACCCCTCTTCTAATATAAACCCACTGCATTCTACAGTAATAAAAAGGACAACATAAGGCTAACTCCAAATGCGTGTTCAATTAAACAATAAACTGTTGTTCCAATTTCCCCAAAGAAGCCATGAAATTTAACTTATTTTATGTTTATTATGTACAGCCTGTGGTAGATTATGTATTTTCCTAAATACATGAAAACAGCAGCAGTAGTATGTGAAAAATTACATGCATGGGTGTTGACTATGAAATATGCGTAGTTTTACTAGGACATGCTTAGCAAATTATCCTGGCAGAAGCTGCATTTAATCTTACTGTTTGCACATAGAAGGAACTGTGGGGGATCTCGACTGTGTAACACAAAACTTACCGAAGCTGAGACTGCAGTTTCCCAGCTTTATTTATAAAATCTTCCCACACTGGGTAACTTCCCTGCAAGAAAAACAAAACACAATAATGAATACTTAATTCAAGCATTCTGGTTTTGATACTACAGAGCAAAAGAAACTGGAAGTAAAGCAATAACCAAGACTTTAATAAATCCATTAACACCAAAATAGGTTTTCCCAGCAAGTTCTCTCTCACATCCTTAGACACCAGTTCCAAGCAGATGGGCTGTCAACTGGTTCTGAACCCAGAAGAAACAGCAGGTCCTCTGAGGGAGTTTTATACATTTTTCCTATTAGAAACTGGGTGAGAAGTGGGATTTCAACTGAAGCAGAGAAAACAAACGCTCGGGGTGGATACAGCAAACCCAAGCCTATTAGAAATGGGGTGCTAGGATGTTACAACAACACGTACAGAGAAGCTCCCACTACCAAAGGCAGGATCCCTTTGTAGAGAAGAGTTGTCCTCTACAACTGGATTATCTGCGTCATTACCAGGTTCCCATCCTCTTTCTAAAACAGTAAGTAAAGTTACTTTAAAAGCCTTTACAATAAAGTCTTTGAGCTGCCCAGAGACCACCTCAAACACTGGCCCAAGGTAACTCGGCATTTGGGCACAGAAAATGCACAGTGGCTGTAAGGCAAACTTTCCCAACAGGCACCCTGTAACTGCAAAACCTGCTTCCAAAATAGTCTTGAACAACCTTGGAGTGGACTTCAGAACTGCAGCTGATAAAGCAGCATGGCATTGAGTGCATGCAGGTTTTTAAGAAGGTTTAATTCTTCTTGACTTCAAGTTTCCTGTAAACACTTTCCCCATTTTAAAAAATGGTGTTAAAAGCCCAGGTTTTTTATTTAGAATAGGGACACCAAGTGTTCTTGCAAGTTCTGATCCTTGTTTTCCAAAGTTAAAAAAAGGGGAAAAGAAAGATTCTTAAGAAAGAAAAAAAAAAAAAAAAATCATCCTTTTCAGCCCAAAAGAAGGTAACTGCTCTGCAGAGCAAGTGTAAATTTTCTGTTAACAGCAAAAACTGTGATAGAAAGAAATCTCAAAATTTCCCTTTGATTGGAGTCTAGAGACTAAAATAAAATATCCCTGCTTCCTTTAATAAAGGTATAAGACTTGCTGTTACCAGAGCAACTACACAATAAAACCCAGTTAAGGCAAATCCTCAAGGCTAACATTACCCCAGCTCTGACTGGAAGAGGTTGCAAGCAAATGCAGTTGCTTGTGGCAAACTCGATCCCCCCCCATAAGCTGGTCTGCTTTTGTAAGTAAAACAAAATGCATTGCCCACACTGCCATGAGAGGCAGTCTGCGGAAAAGAGAGACCCTACCCCGAAAGCTGACAGCCATATTCCAGCTCTGGGAAGCTGGAATATATCCACTGGAATATATCCACTGGGAAGCCTACTGGAACTCCTTATATTTTTGAGGCTTGCAGGTTCTTTCTTTAAAGACAAGCAAAACCAAATAAAACTCCAATGTAAAACAGGTGTTCATAAAACCTCATTATACCTACCCATGACAAAGCCAGCAGGAAATACAGAAAGGGAAAGAAAAAACAGCAGTTATCTGGGCAGTGAGACTTAGAATATAAAGTGCTTTGCGCTAGGCAAAAACTGACATCGGGGGGGAAATGAAAGAAACATACCAAGAGGAAAAAAATGCTATTTCTTTAAACCTATTAGTCTTACTGAAATCCCCTACTCTGAACCCAGTCTCTCAGTGTTTGCCTGCATGCCGTGTATGCATTATGCATGTGTACGCCAGGATCCCTGAAAGCCCTGACAATTAACAGCAGGGCCCAAGGCTTTACTGGATTCTTGAGCAAAACAAGCCAGCAAGCGGAGGATACCAAAGCAGCCCGATTATGTTTCTATCTCGATGGTGTATTATCCAGCTAAACATGCCTGATGGCATGCGGGAGATTGACACCAGCCTTGCGTTTAGCTGCTTCACAGGGAAGCTTAAGACACTTCTATCAAAACACAGCTCAGGAAGAAAACACCTTTTTGTGTGTGTGGCCACAAAGCAAGCAACATTGGAATAGTCACCAAGCATTTCCACAACCATTTAGTCTTTGTCTTTAAAAATGTTGTTCTCTTCAAGCCAAGCCTACTTAAATAAGCTGTAACAGCGCACCTCAATAGTTTGCTAGATTTGTTGGGTTGAAGTCAATGCAATCTCTTCACCTGGGCACTCCTACATTGGCCAAAAGCACCTCATCTTATTTTGAGCAACAGAGAAATGCAGCATTTTGGTTTCAATGTCATTGAATTAATAAACTGGGCAGTAGGTATGGTTGTGGGGGATGAAGGTGGTGCGAGTGTTTTGGTTTTGAGGGGCTTTTTCACTTGTTAAAGGAAGCCTTTCAGCAGTTTTGCAGCAGTGATATGAACTCTTGCATCTTCTGCTCAGCCCGTGGGGTCTTCATCTGTTTTCTGCAACTCTGAATTCCCTCTAATAAACTCGGATGAAAATTAGGAGGAGTTTGTGTTATTTGTGTTCCCGCAGAACTTGCTTTCACTTTTCCCCGCTGAAGCCATGTCCTCAAGCTCACCTCTCTCTCGGTAACACATAGCTCAAGTCTTGGCATAAATTCTGTCTTCCAGCTCTTCCAAAAATCTCCCATTACCACATCCCTGCTGAAACCAAAACCCCCTTGATTCCCACCTACAGCAGAAGTAGGCACAACAGCCACCACCTCACAAGACCTAGTAACTGGGGTTTTATCCCATCTCCAGCACCTAGGAAGCAAGGAAGCCATTTACAGTGATGGCTGTGGGGACAAAGCAAGGAGATGACACAGGACTCAAGCTAGAGCTGTAAATACTGCAAGGCTCCAGCACTCTATGGAGCAGCTCCTTTTCCAAGGCTTCTTCACATGCCACCTTGAGCATAGCAGCCACCATTCCATGTCTCACCTCCATGTCTGCAATAATAGCTCCTGCTTTGTCAAAGCAGCCGTCAGGAGAAATACTAACGGTGGTGGAAACCGCACACTAAAGAGCCATCAAACTTCATCCCTAACTCAACATTTATTACTTTCTCAATTTAAGCACAAAGAAACAGCAGGTGGAGTTGGACGTCTTTGTCCTAGTAGCGCTTCTCTGACAAAAAGCCACTTTCAAAGAGTAGTAACACAGTATTTTTAAATCCCGTCTCTCCCAAGCTTCCTCTGCTCCTTCTGCAATTTTCAATTCCAACCAGCTGATAAAGCAAATCAATTTTTCCCTTTTTAAATGTCAGGGCTACTCAAGGCCTGGTGTTATCTGTGAAAGCAGGAGGCCTCTGCTGCCTCCGCCACAGCTTGGAGAAGAGCTGCTACAGGAATCCAGGTCACAAATCCTCCTTTTAGCTCTTCATGGGTTAGAACAGAAATTGGTTATGGTGAGGGTTTGTTTAAATAGGTTCTTGAAATCATTAATGGTTTAATCCGGGGATTAAATTTTGTGCCCAATTATTTCTTCACCATCGGATGAAGCAATTTGACATGTCTTCCATGAAATGGGTGTTTCACCATTCCATACAGCTCTCCTCAGCGCCACGTCCCTCGAGCTGCTGCGTGGGGCCCACCTGACCATCAAGGCACATCACCTGTCAGCCATAACATGCCATCATCCTACCCTACTGCTTAATTAATCAGTTTATAGACAATTAATCACCTGATCCCAGGGCCCAGCTCCAGCTAACTTACACTGAACACAGGCAGGGAACCACCCTTCTGCCTCAGGGCTGAGAAACAAGATGGTGCCTTGTGCCTGTCACCAATGGAGCCAGTGCACAATTAGGGACATGAAACAGCTTTCCCTCAGGGACAGGCATCACAAGTGTTTGAGCAGCACCAGACTGAACTGGTGAGTGCCAGACACCAACACCCAGCCCCAACAGCACCCAGTCAGACAGCGTCCTCCATAGCCACAGCTCCTGGCGATGGGTCCTCCCTGGCTGTCACTGGGACCATCTTCATGCAGGGGAATCCCATCCAACATCCAGACCCATGGGCATGGGTAGATGGTTTCATTTTTGTCCATTTACCTCACTATTCAAATCTATTTTAATTGGCAATAAATTTCATCTTCTCACACCAAGTCTGGTTTGCTCATGACAGGGGGTTGGAACTAGATGATCTTAATGTCCTTCCCAACCCTAACTGTTCTATGATTCTATGAAACTGGTAAGCAATTTCCTCATTTTTGTCTCAACCCATGGGCTTTCACATCCTATTTTCTCCACGTCTCATTGAGGAGGAGGAAGAGAGAGCAGCTGCCTGAGGTCAGCCTACCACAACAGGCAATATCAGGCCATGATCCCTAACAGGCAGCTTTGGAAGAAGATGAACTTACTTCTCTTTTTTTATCTTGCGAACCAGCACAGCCACCCTACACAAACAACTCTACAAGAGATTTATTGAAGTTTGGGTTTCCCTTTCAGGCCAGCAATCCTGCAGTAGCAATAAGAAGAGACCCAGATGAGAAACTCGGTGATTTCTCAATAAAGAAAGGGTAGACTTGCAGCAAAGAATCGTATTTACTGAAGCTTGTTATTGATTACATCTAACAGCAAGAATAGGAACCCAGATTGTTGTATTTATTTAAGATTACAACTTGAGAATCTGCAGCCTTGACGGTTTAAAACTCTTCTGTCATTCCTTCTGCTAGGAAGTTACGATTCTTCTTTTTATATTAAGAGAAAAGGCACTTACTTCCTTTAATAATTGATTTCCATGCACCCCAACTCCCACAGACAAGACACATCACATCTTCTAAAAGAACACTGTCAAGAGTTTTTAAGTGCTTTCATTTATCAGAAAGGCTTTTCAGCCCTATTATCAGCTCTTGCTGGGACACTGAGTCCAAAGGCAGCAGTTTGTTCCCATCAACAACCCATCTAAACTTTCAGGGCAGAGGGAAAGAGACAGAGCTGCTCTACAGCGAAGCAAGCTCAGAGTCTACTTTGGCCTGTTCTAGCTAAAGAAGCTGGAGAGAAAGGGCCCAGATGGGCAATGCCCTAGTTTTATCTCACCGGCTATAAAAGCAAGAGCTGCATGCCTTCCAGAAGAGTACTGAACATCAGTCACCTGCAGACTTCAATAAAATTGGAATAAAGCCTACACAGGCTACAGCAGTTAGGACTTCTTCACCTCAGTGTAGTCCTTCAGCTATGCCAGCTAAAAAGCTGAATCCCAAACATCACTTACCAAGCGCCATGCCCTAGTAACACATCCAAATACCACATCTATCTTTGGGGCAAAAAACATGTAACTTTGCTCTTGTATGTGTCCTCTCAACCCCTCCAAAGTAAATTATTCTGAAAATAAAGTATTTCTTAATATAGTTTTCTCAGATATCAGAATCAGAAGGATTATTATGTCTCATTTCTGTGGTATTCACTACCTTACCTCCAAGCAGCAAAGAGACTTCATTGTTCTAGACAAAGTCACAGATGCTACACACAAAGAATGGCCTGGATAAGCAAGTATGGTTTGCATATAGAGAGTAGCAGTTTTCCAGGGAGCTTTCAACAGGCAAAAACCAGGAAAAAGTGGAGGGAAAGGGACAGGAAAACAATGACAGCCTGAAAAAAAAATAGTTCCGGCCACAGATGTCTCAACATATGGAAGATGCAGTGGCTGACAATCAGTCTCCCTTGCCAGCTAACATATGACACTGGAAGTTCTTCCTCTTTTCTAAAGAAATCAGTAGTCAACTCAATGCAGCCACAACTGCAAGGGTTACAAACCACTACCAAACACTAATGTGTTCCTTGATGCAATCCACACATTTAGCCAAGTCCATGACTCATGAATAGAGTTGTCTAGTACTTTAATAAGCCATAAAAGCTCCTGCAACACACAGGTGAGCAGACAACATACACCAACTCACCCAAAGTTCATTAATTGCTCTTCTCCATCCAAAAAATTCTGCTTGTTGGCTTTGCCTCTCTCTAGGTTGAAAAATAAACAATTCAAGAGCATGTCTCATGAAGCTCTCTCAGCTGTATCTCTTTCCCAATCACTCACCAGGCTTTCAACAGACTGAAACAAACCTTGCTGGTAAGAGAGTCTTCACTCTTTCTGAAGACTAGAAACACCTATTCCATGACTTCTTTGGTTTCGTTTACCTCATTTCAAATATACAGAACCACAGAATGGCTTGGGTTGGAAGGGATCGTTAAAGATCATCTAATACAATCCTTCTGCCACAGGCAGGGACACCTTCCACTAGATCAGGTTGTTCTAAGCCCTGTCCAAACTGACCATGAACATATCCAATGATGGAGCATCCACAACTTCTCCACAACCTGTTTCACTACCTCACCACCCTCACTGCATAAAAAAATTCTCTTATATCCTGTACCTATCCTCTATTTCTTAAATTCAGAACCAAACCTGAACCAACAATGCGTCAATACTGATTTCAAAAGCATCCTATAGGCTGATGTTGTTTATCAGCTGCTTCCTAGTGATACAGGACAAAAAACTATTAGTTTTACTTGCAGTAGAGAAATTTCAGGTTGGAGACCCATCTAACTATGAGGCCAGTTTAATGGCAATTCTGAAAGGCCAGGAGTTTCCTTTCACTGGAGCTATTTAAGGAAGAGCAACATATTTATATAGTGGTCTTCTAGGAAAGCACAATACTACCACAAAGCAAGGAAAGGGATTACCTGACTGCAAAGTCCCTTCGGTCTTTCTAAGCTAGAGGTACAGCCATGCACAGGGGAAGTCTGAGTTCAGGTCCAGCAGCAAAAGGTACTCTCAACTCATGCAGAACATGTGCTGGGCCAGGAATTAAGTCATCAAGAGCAAAAGATAGGAACTTCACAAGATTTCACAGCAAGAGCTGTGGAGGAAGAGACAGGTACAAACTCAGGGGCTGAGATACTATAATCACACAGTGAAAGTAAAAGCATGTCAAAGATCAGATTAAGATGTCATTTAAGCTGTAACTATCCTTCAGGAAAGCAAGCAGGGGTAATTAAAATCAAAGCCTTGTAGCCATACATCTATTTCCATTATTTCCGCAACAGCAGGGTTAGGAACAAGTTTCCCTCAGTACAAATAGGCATGCCAAGCTCTGCTTTCACAAAGTGATACATTATCACAACACTGCAAAATATGCAACAAAACACTACTGAAGACATCTCAGACACTATTAAAATAACTGTGAACTAGATAGTTCTTCTATACATCACAGAACCACTCGTTCAGTATTTTCAAAACTGTTTGGGTTTCAATCTAAACAGAGCATTAGGACATGGAGAAAAACAGATAGTAGCATGGTATCTTGAGAAAGTCAAGGCTAAAATCCCATCAGTATTCAGAAAAGGGTAATCAACCCTGCTAGGGAGAGTGGAAATTACCACGAGTTATTTCTACATTCCCAGACCACCTAAAGAACTCTAAAGAATGCCCAGTACCCTGAGCACTGGAATGCAGTACTTAGTAAACCTCGCTAACCATTTAAAGGCAGGAAGAACCCAAGTCTGGTACCATTCTGTTGTTAGAGCTCTAGAGTCTCTAATTTCTATTATAATAGCCTGCACTGCACTAGCCCATGTTTAAACATCCCCAATGGACGATTACCAGCCGGCCCATGATTGTGACTTCAATTTGTAGTACAGCAAGGACCTGTGAAAACTCACCCCCAATGGTTGCTACATGCCATCAAAGCTCACAACTCAAGTTGTGGGGCTCCCTGCTACATCAATAGGGACCACTTCAAATCCGTACTGCCCACAGCCCAGTTTCATAGCTTGTAAGATGAAGAAACTCTGCTCCAAAGCAGCCACTTCATGATTTAAATCCAAGATTGGGTAATTAGCAAACAAAAGTTATACTGTGAGAAAATACATCATACATAAACATACAGTCTCTCACTCTGTAAACATAGGAAGTTATTCACAGGATGAAGGGGGGGTGGAGGGAAACAACTAGCCACAGCTTCTAGAGACCTTTTATCCCAACCTACATTAAAAAAGCTGGACATTAAGTAGTCTTCCAGTGGAAGCGTTAAGTTCCACATTCTCCCCTGCAGGTCTAAACAAGTTTGCAAGCCTGAATAGCAAATTTCTCCTCAGAGACTCATCAATACCGCCTTTCATGCACTCAATCATTAAGTGGCCACCGTGCATACTCTGCAGCTATTTGCTAAACCCACAGCATTTCAGCTGGATCAAAACGAAGATAATTAAAACATCAGGAGGCAGTCATTCAAGTTAATGCCTACACAGGACAGCCTCGAGCCAACAGTCCTGGTGTTGGTAATGCCAGCAACACCACTGGGGTCTCATCACTTCTTCCCAAGCAAGGAGAAGCTCTCATTTCTGAGTGTTCACTCAACACAACCTGCAGCACACAAGCAGTCAAAACAACCCTGAAGACCCAGTTAGTGGTAGTGCCTGTTGCCAAAATACTGGTATGCATCTGAGCTGACCACAGAAGAACACCATTGTGCAAAAGGCAGCAGCAGGTACCAACATTTTTAGTGCTTTATGAAGTCTGGCTTTTGCCAGACGGTGAAGTGCAACTACACTTGTTACAGCCTACTTTCTCTCCATTGCACTCATGAGAAATAATCACTTTCAGGCTTCAATTTAAACACTTGGTTTGCCCATGGACAATTTTGTAAGGAGGCATCTCATCACAAATAAAGCTTTATTAACAAAAAGATATCCCAAATTAGGCCACTACACAAAGGGCTTCAGAGACACTGCAAAGCACATATGTGACTTAAGTGGAAAAGAAAATAAAATCTCATGCTTGGGTGAGAAGCATGGTGGCAATTTATGTGGAAGACAAAAATGGGCACAAATCTGAACCTTTTTGTATCACAAACCAAACGTCTCTAGTTACACACTCATCACTGGCACTACGCACACTAACACAAGTGCTTTCCTGCAAGTGTTCTCAAAAATATCCAAGGTGATTTGTTAAATGATGACTATACTCCAGCTAGTATCCTAGAATAAAAGTGAACTACACAATGCTTATGGCTGATGAGCAGAAGAGTGAAAAGCTCATATACAGCCTTACAAAAACACAGCCAAATTGTTCACGATTGACCAGCCTATGGTTAAGATGCTCCAGTCACACTTCTTCACTAAAACTTAGATGTCCTGTAATTTCAGTTACAGAAGAGGAGTTCAAGACACTTGTGTTGAGAGTTGATCAGTCATTTGTAGATGTCATCTCTTCTGCCTGCAAACACCAAGTTATCACAGGGGAGGAACAGCAATACATCTTGAGCAGTAACAACAAAGTGGTGAGGTGTGGATAGACACATGTATTCTACTGGGAGCTTAAAAAACATCCCCTCATTTATTCCATGCTCTAGATGTACTCAATTCCTTCTTGTCCTACGGGAAAGAAGTCACTGAACCTGCAGCCATAGCTTGCCTTTCTGTAAAATGGGAGCCATTCTTTGCAGCTAAGTCACACACAAAGCACTTTAAGATGAAAGCTGCCATGGTCTTAACCACAAAGCTACCAGACATTTTGTCTCCAATCCTTCAAAACACCTCAGCATTCAAGCTATCTCACAGCCCAGCAGGAAGAAGTCAATCAACATCCTTCAGGTCAGCACAGATGCCAGTGAACAGAGCAGTGCTTGCACCTTACAGTACCAAGGTAGGCTTAATTATGAAACCAAAAACACTTAAAGAGGGAGATGTATGTCTGTATCCAGCCTAAAGAGGCTACTCTACCCTAAAGAGTAGCCTCTTTACAGTACTAACTCAAACCTCTCTGTACATGCTCTGGAGCAGACCAAAAACACCCTTTTTAGATGCAGTTCCGATTCTGCTCTCTGCCATATACAGCTTCCTGCTTATCTTCAAGACCACACTGACTCCAAGTAGATCATGAACCTTAAAAATGTTTTTCAGAAGCTTGAAAACATACAGGCTGTTGAGCAGAAGATGCTATTTACAGATTCACAGATTCCATCAACTGCTACAACTTCTGTACTTGGAAAAGAAAAAAACATGGCAAAAAAACAAAATTGGAGGTTTTAAGGTATTCTATACCCAAGATTTTGTTCCAGCTTGTGCACACTCAGAACTGAGGAAGGAAGCAGCAAACTCTCCCAAGTATCACCCTCTGTTAGGTATTAACCAGTGCCCAGCCTGTAATTACACAGACTTCTTATCCTCCAACATTTGTTCAGTCAATTGTGTTTTATGCAGCACTGCACAACTCCTTCCACACTTACAACCTCACAAACCCTATTATGCAGCTCCTGGCATCCTGCTGGATCCAAAAGGAATACTCTTAAAAGACATGAGAAATCCCTGCCCTGGGTATGCTGCAGCATGAGCCAGCGTCCTACACACATAGCAAGTGCTCAGTTGTATAAATTGTTAACACGCACATAAGAGTATCTGGATCAAGAATGTGTCCCTAAAAGAATAACTTACTTGTGAGTAAGTATGTTCCCATCTATCCCTGTTGCTTGAACCCCACTATTTACGCAGTGGCTCCCTTCCTGCACCATCATTACCTGCACATCAATCCTTCCCCCTCAGAGATGTTTACAGGAAGATACTGCAGCTGCTTAGAAAAGGCAAGGAATTTCACTGCACACAAACCAATCATTGGGGCAAGCAAGTTTTTGGGAGGGCGCAGGGGTAGGAAATCAGTGCAGGCAGCTAAGCTCAAAATGCCTTGGTGGTATAGCCTTTACAGGAATTGAAAGAAATGGGAAGAAAAGCTGCACAGAGGGGAAATGAGTTCATTTCACGCTTTTGGGGGAAGGGGAAGAAATGCCTATTTGCTAGGTTTGGAACAGATCAGTTGCCCTAGGGACCGTCATGCAAGGGACATGCCAGTGCAACACAGTATGCACGGGAAAGGAACGACAGAGATGCCCTTTCTTCTCCAAGATTGTACCTGTCTGTTGTACATGAAACATTTGTTTTCCCTTACAGTAGTTACCATCCTTAACAGCTGGATTGAAACTAGACCTTAAAAATCATTGAACTGAACATTCCTAACCTCCACAGAGATCCCAAGCTTCAAATAAAGCACAGCTGCAGAAGAGCTGTCACATTACAGCATGTCAGGGTAAAACTAATTTGCCCAGATTCTCTGATATATGCAGGCTGTCCCTTGGATTAACATGGACGCAGAAGACCTGCAGCTGCACTTGCTGTAGTAACTGTCTCAGCATTTCTATTTGCTCCATCAAATATTTCTTCCATTCAGTTTATATTATTTGTGTGACAGCACAAGGCCATCCCCTCACCAGGAGATCGGGCCTCCTAAACAAATGTCTCTTAATCCTTGATGGGGCCACCCCCCCAGCTCCATCTTCAACAAAAAGCAAGATTAAAATGCTGCTTCTCACCAGGCACTTCTCCTAACAGGAGATAAGAGGCGGCAATAACATAAATGTTTCTCATGCCCATGTGTTCATGTCCTTCTCCTCTGCTTTGACTAAGAGCTTTGCACAGCCGAAAGCAGAAGTGCATCACCACCTCATCCAAGAGTCACAGCAGCAGCCATGGAGTGAAGGGCAGGGTTCACCTCCTTTATAGCATTAAAGTAGAGGTTTTATTTATTTTATTGAGTTTTTGCTGAATAAGGCACATACACTTGAAATAAAAGAATTTATAAAATTTTACTCCTTTGGGAACCTTGCACCAACAGGACTTTCGTAGATTCCCTCATGTCTCTCACATGTGGGAGACGAGCGAGACCAATTGGTAAGCCACACCAGGCCCATAAAAATGTAGTAAGTCCTCCCACTTGGTATAAATGAAGTCACAGACAACCTGTGTTCATCCAACTGCTCATTACTCATCTTCCCACCACACCCACCACATGGGTATCACGTGCCATACACATACAACAAGTCCCTGATCTGCCAAAACACGTGCTGGCAGAAGAGGTGTGAGAAATAAGGAACACGCAAAAAGCAAAAGAACCAGGCTCCAGCAAGTGACGAACTACAAACACTGCCAATTTCAATGTTTTCAGAGGTGTCCTCCTGTTTTCGTTTTTCCTTCAAGACAGCAGAGAATAGTGTGATTAAAAGGAATGTAAAAATCAAGACTCAGAAGGAAAACCAGCATTAAAAAGGATCTGCTCTGCGTGAGAAGACAAGATCTTTTGAAACCCATCCACAACAGGCCCTCCCCAAAATTACCTGCACCAATTTGCTTTGCACTACAAGAAACATTGAAATTAGCAGCACACTGCAGCATCTCATTTCCCAATTGCCAGAAATGAGTTACAAACCATTCAGATCAAATGCTCCCTTCCCACAGGGAGCTACAGAACGAATGCCACGTTCAAAGGGAGCCGCACGACGTTTGCATGCGGCACACAAAACTGCTCCTCCACGGGGACATGCACATTTTATTTTGCTTTTCATGAACTTTGATTGCTTTGAAAAAGATCTTTCATAAGAGCATAACAAACTGTAAGTGCCACATGCTCCGTGATGCACCATAGGAAACACCAGGGCTGTGACAATGAATCTAAACTTAGGATGGGATGGGCAGACTTTTTCCCACCTTTATAATTCTTTAATCTGATCCTGAAATCTCAAAGCACAGAAGCCCAATTGTAGAGCACAAGGGCCAAGTACAATTCCCATTGTGGGCTTTCCATAAACAACCCTGTCACCATGTACACCACACATTACTCAACAAATGTGACCCTTGTTTTGCATGAAAGACATGGACTTCCCTTGTCAGGCAACTGAAGTTCCAGATGTACATTAACTGTGGTATAAATGGGATGGCTATTAACCATTCTTATATTTAACTCAATAACACAGAATTTTAGAATCATAGAATGGATAAGGTTGGAAAAGACCTTAAGATCACCTAGTTCCAACCCCCCTGCCATAGGCACGGATGCCTCACCCTAGTCCATGTCGCCCAAAACTCTGTCCAACCTGGCCTTGAACACTGCCAGGGATGGAGCATTCACAACTTCCTTGGGCAACCCGTTCCAGTGCCTCACCACTCTCACAGCAAAGAACTTCTTCCTTATATCTAACCTTAACTTCCCCTGTTAAGTTTAAACCCATTACTCCTTGTCCTATTGCTACAGTCCCTGTTGAAGAGTCACTCTCTGGCATCCTTGTAGGCCCCCTTCAGATCCTGGAAGGCTGCTATGAGGTCTCTATGCAGCCTTCTCTTCTCCAGGCTGAACAGACCCAACTTTCTTCATACAGGAGGTGCTCAAGCCCCTTTATCTTTGTGGCCTCCTCTGGACTTGCTCCAGCAGCTCCATGTCCTCCTTACGTTGAGGACACCAGAACTGCACACAGTACATCATTTCTCCAAATCACTTAGAGCTTTACAGCAAATTATTTTGGAGCTTGTTTTGTTGAGTATTAACCACAAAATTATTTTTGGTGGAGAATGGAGAGAAATTTGGGGTTTCTGGAGAAAATATTAAAGGCAGTTCAAAAGATCTCAGACAGCAAGAGATAATCTTGCCATCAAAAAATGTGATGCGTTAGTCACACTGGCATATATTGCCCTCATTAAGTTTCAAAGTTAATACAGTCCAGAGACAAATGGAAACAACCACATTGCTCAGGATTGTAATTTCAGTTTCTGTAACCTTGTAAAGATGAAGGAGAGCTCAAAATTAACACCTGAGCTAGTTCTGTGTTGTTGTGAACAAAGAGAAAAATCAGTCCACGCGGGCTGGATCTTCACCACCTCGGCTGCAGCACCCATCTGCTTCCACTGGCAAGACTTTAGAGTCATTTTAATACTCTGCTGATTAATCCTGCCATCTTTACAACCAGGTTTAAGGCATAGCAATCTGTATGATAAAAAGAACCTTCAAATTATTTAGTTAAGGAAAAAAAAAAGGCAGATGCTGCAGCAAATCCCTCAGCACTGCAGGGCATGTGGGGACTTGATCACAGCAGTGATGAGAAATAGGCACAGATAGTGCACTTGGTATGTGTGGGCAGACCCCTACGCAACATCTCCAAGAGCCTGCCAGGAGCCTGCCCACGCAGACCCAGCTACGTGAAACAGCACTTCAAATGCTAATTTTCACTTTACTACTAAAGGTATCATTAGTGGAAAGGTTCTAGTTAGCTATCAAAAATAGCTACTCTTTCTTATAAGTTGTCACGATCCTTTGTGCAGCAGTCACAAAGGATCCTAGAGCACCTCAGTAGCAGCATGGCCTTATCTGCATCAAACTGAGCTACAGGTAAAAATTAGTTCTTCTGCTCATGCTAAATAACAAGCAGATTTTTGTAAACCTTAACAACTACCACGCTGCTAAATATCTGCTCTGATTGCTTGCAAACCTGCCCCCTCAGTAACTGCCAGTCCACAGAACAGGTTCCACTACTATGGAGCATTAAGAGAAAAAATATTCACACCTGTGCCCATCTCCATAAGCTCACATCAACCTGTGTCTGATGAGCAGCACTCCCATGCAAGTAACCGTATGTAAAGGAAATAACTAAATAAATCCACACAGCAAAGGTCTGTTTGCTTAAAAGCAAGATAAACCAAATGCATCACTTATGGAAAGAAGCAGAGAATAAACATACTCAGTGTCCCTCTGCGCCGAAGCCCAAAACCACACTTCATCTGGAACAGAACATCTCCTGCCTGCTCCCTGCACAGCCCATTAAAATAATTCCAGGATTTTTGATCATTTCCTGTTTTTTTTGGGGGGTGGTTGTTGTTTCATTTTAAAATGCAGTCATTATCAAAAATACAAGGGACTAAGAGCCTGAGGAACACCACCGCCAGGACTGCAGCATTGTCTTGACAGATACACACATACACACTCCCCCTCCTCTCCGCAATCTGCCTGCTCTTGACAAGCCATGCTTTTAATTAAATGTCTCCTAAGATGTGCTGAGAGGGAAGTGCATATGAACACTTGCCAAAAATTAACTTCTAGTGCAAACAGCTTCTCTACCCCCCCCCCCAAAAAAAAATACACTAGAAGCCATTCACCTCTGCCAGGCTTCCTCCTAGAGCAGACCCTGTCCTCCTCCACAACTACTTGGCAGCAATTTCTCCTGCAGCCCTCCCAGCTCCTCAGCCCTGGACCCTTTAAACACCCATAGAAATCCCGTGCCCCTGGCTGGGAGAAGCACAACACACATGGTCACTGCCTTTACATTACGCAGTCCCCCCATTATTTCACATATCCCCCAACATCTGTCAACAACTGCATCCTTCCCAGCCGGCCCTAGGAGGAAGACAAGCTGCCCTTGTCCAGGGAACACTGCAGTATTCTGCAGTACGGCCACGCCAGAGGCAGGGCGTCCTGAGCCCTTGGGTTCGGGGGAGGCATGACTGGCACAACACAGCAAGGCTTTTGCGCTATTTATTTCCACAAGCGAAGGGCGGGAGGCACCCACTCACCAAAGAAAACCCTGCACAAGTGCCCTTGGCTGCCAAGGGTAGACAGGGAGCACCGCTCCCAGAAGGACCCTTTGGCAGAAGGGGTCAGTGCTGCCGGAGATTTCTGGTGCGTGGTAGAGAGGAGAGACCTGGCAACCTGAGACCATTGCATTCATGCACAGAAAGAAGCAAATGCCACCCCCATGAGCATACACGGCATGAAAATAATACCACATAACCGACTGAGCAGCAATTTTAATCCAGGCA
>JANHGB010041107.1:2624-26508 GCA_026283785.1 Coracopsis vasa | reverse complement strand
AAATTGGTCAGGCAGGATTTCCCCTTAGTGAAGCCATGCTGGCTGTCACCAAGCACCTTGTTGTTTTTCATGTGCCTCAGCATGCCTTCCAGGAGAATCTGCTCCAAGATTTTGCCAGGCACATAGGTGAGACTGACTAGTCTGCAGTTCCCTGGGTCATCCATTTTCCCCTTCTTGAAAATGGAGATTATCTTTCCCTTTTTCCAGTTATAACGAACTTCAGCTGACTGCCATATAATAAGACTATTCACTTAAAAGTATTTTTTCAAAAACACGCTTTCTGTTAAGAAACATAAATAGTTTCCTTTCACCTGAGACAGAACAGGTATATTGGGTCTGAATTATTTATATGCTTTTGGATTTATGTATTTTGACCTTAACAATTTATCAGATTTCCATCAAATTTTAACTATATTTTATAATGAATGAGTCCTACATCTGTTTCAGAATCTCTCAGTTTTCCCTCTTGCATTTATTAATCCCTTTTACTTACGAAAACTGGGTTACTCAAAGTAAAGTCAAGTAATTCCAGTTATAAATCAATTAAATACCACGGGTCAGTTACAACACAGCAAGGCAAAGTGTGCAATTTCTTTGGTTTACTATGTGGGTATTACCTAACAATTTCTGGAAACAGGGGTAATGGGCTCATGTTATTTGAGCCCTAATAAATTTAAAATGAAATTGTAGTTCTCAACTAACCTTCTTTTAGCAGTAGGTGCCTACCAGATAATCCCATTCCTCCCTGAATTCTTCAGACCTTTCTGGTTTAGCACAAGTATCTTTCATGTTTTCCTCTTAGGGAATAGATTATTCTAATCATCTTCCCCTTGCACTCTCCAAGCAGAAGTTTTCACGCCACTTCAGTGTTTATTCATACAAATAAAACTGATAGCCTACTTATGACAAATCTGCCATGATTTTATTTTTAAATCAATGTCAATAATGCACGAGGAAGTAACGAAAATTTAAAACTTCCATGCTTTCAAAGCATTTGCTTTCTTCTTTGTGCATATTCAAAATTTTAGAAGATTCATCCATAAAAAGAGCTTTTCCATTGCTTTAACAGACACTGGATTTTATTCTTCCTGTCAATAACGTATAAAAGGGGTTAACTGAAGAATCTTACCCTGGTTTACTGTCCTAGAAGAAGAAAAGACAAATGTGTGCATTCCTGCTTATATTTGTGAAAACCATAAAAACAGCACAGCACTATAAAGTCTCTACACTTTAAAGCTCACAGTTTTAGAGTGAATACACTGTAACACCAACATTTACAACAGAGCTACTAAGGAATTTGCTACAGAGAAACAAGGAGATTTTAGTTCACAAATGGCTTAGCTGACTCCTGAAGATAAACAAGCTTGATAACAGGAAAGGAAATACAGACAATTCCTATTACATTAAAAGCTACATAAAGGTTTTAGCATACACAATCTGTAACACCAAAAGGAAAAAATGACATTCAGAAGAAACAGATAGTCTAAACAGTACACTAGTGAACTGGCCAGGAAAAACAAACACATTCCCGTTAGTGCAGTAACGTATGGAGTTTTGCAGCATATGCTGAGGCTGCAGATGAAGCACTGTAATTGTCAGCTTTGCGTCTGGAAGCTTTTTTGGCTTCCTTCTGTGTAGCTATAGGTGCTGACCCTACTGCTGGCAGAAGAAGATAAGCAAAATGTTTCAATCCGTACATTAATTATTGAAATTCATACTGTAAATAAATACTTTAAGAAACAAAGTTATTTCAAATAAATTCTTTTCTTTGCCCTCATTCCCCTGTTACACCACTTGAAGCAATGTGTAATTGTGTATTGCTTCTAATGTAAGGGAACATTGCAAGGCAAACTCATGAATTATGCACGACTAATACTGTGGGACACTGTATATTCACACTACACATGCTAGTGAGACTGGAAAGTAATTCCATATAGCGCTGCAGAATAGAAAAGCAAGCACACTTTTTCTAGAAAGACATCTGTAACAGACACGTAATACAACTGTATCTTCAATTCATCTGCATCTTCTTTTGCCTTTCCCCAAGGGAAGTTAAGTAGCTAATAATAAACAAAAATGAGAGGGTGGCAGTGCAAAATATGATAAACATATATTACAAACATCGGTGGTGTCCAGCCAACACCACAACAGCAGATCTAGATCCCAAGTATCTCTTCAAAGAGCAAATCAAAACCACAATATGTTTTGTCACTAAGACAAGGGATATAGGGAGTCCCAGTGTCAACGATAGGAAGCTGTTTACAAACCAAAGATTTTCAGTCTATTTCTCTTACTCTTCAAAGAATATTGAGTGAGGATATTGTATTCCTGAAGATTGATTTGCCTGAAGCAAATATATCCTGAAAAATATCCTGAAAATACCCTGAAGCAGCTGCTCTTTATGTTTGTTCCTTCAACAACCTTACTTCCAGGTAAAACGCATTAAAAAGACATTTAAAAAAAAGCCTCATGGGGTGAAAACATTGTCTCAAACATTACTGAAAATGAAGAGTGCAGCAAGGAGTTATTATGGCTGCTTCTGTGTTTCTATAGGAAATAGGAAATAGATACTGTTCACTTTGGCCATATAAGGAGCAACTGCAATGAAGTCCAGAAGAAAAAAACAAACAAACAAAAAAAAAGGGCAAAACCCCAGATCTCCTAGTCCTATTTTAAATACTAAGATTACAAAAATACAACCTCTCAGTAGTGTTGTCCCCCCTCACCTTCCAGATGGCTGTGGAACAATACAGAACTGTTCGTTAGTGTACAGTGACTTCACTCCTATCATGTGCCCCAGGTATCCATGCTCCAGATCATATCTGATTAATAATCCACCTCTGATTAGTACATAGTCACATGAGGCAATATTTAACCTATCATTTGATCATTCTCCATTGCAGTCTTTCCCCGCATCCTTATTCCCACATGACTGCATTCCAGAAATTTCTCACTTCCTTCTCCACTACTCTTTCCTTCTCTTCTCCAGTTGGCCACGCCCCAGCTCTGATCCCATGCAACTCAGCATTAAGTACTTCATTCCCACCCTTTGTATCTTCCCCCTGAAGTAAGCATGCTCCAATCCTTTATCTACCCACTTTTACATATTAAAGATCAAGAATTTGGATCTTTTCTCATTTTCACTAGAGGACATTAGTAATAATATCACTGGATCTCACTGGAATGGGATCTGAAGTTGGGCCTTTCTCTAAAGCAACAGTATAACATAAATATCAGGCCCTGGCAATTATTTAGTCATAAAGAGTCTTTCTGTCTGGGGAAAACTCTTATCTATTTAACTACCACGTATATTAAATGTTAGCTTACAAGACTCACAATGGCAGGCTGTAGAGTCATTTACATTTAACTAATACCAGTTTCAACAGAACAGAATTAATACCTGGTGGAGGATCAGAAACTAAAATGTATTGCCTCCATGCGGCTAATCTTGAAATGCATTAAAAACACCCAAAGCAGCTGCAGGAATGTAAAGTGTTAATCCATCAACGACAGTGATCATGATCAAAAAGCTGGGAAAGCTGGGAGGAATTTATTTGTCAAAAAGAAAAAAAAAAAATCCAAAGCTTGCCAAGATCTTTGGAGTTAAATTAGCAGAAAATTAATTTTGGCAAGGAAACAGAGGAATTACAGAGCCATGAGAAAGGGTTAAAAAGCAAGACTTCCTTTTCATTTACTATGCAATGCCTGTCAGCTCAGTTTTGTTCCCATCTCCATGAAAAACCTATTTCACAATCTTTAAGATGGTAATAGCCATTCTCAACATCAGTTCTTTGCAGTTCTGCTGGCTAAAAAGAGAACAGAATACAGGTGGTCCTGTATATATGGTAACCTGATATGAAAACAAGAGACCCGACACATTTTTACTGAACAAAGTTCTGTACAAATGGGATAATACCTATTCAAGCATGTATCTAGCAAAGCTACAGAGCAGTAACTCTAGTCTCCATTTTTATCATGCACTATTATCATAGCACCATATATGTCTGTAGAAGCTGCAGCTTGAATGCTTGTGATTTCTTTGCCAAAAGAATGATTCAGCCCCGCAAGAGAAACTTTTCCCACTGTTATCAAAAGTTAAGAGTGACTGGCCAGGCCAAAGTCCTTCATATTAAATTTCCAAGCCAGGCAAGAGTTTTAAAACAAAGGAAAACATAGCACAGTATGAAATTTTTAATGGCTAATAAAAAGGGAAGATCATTAATGTCTCAAGATGCTATGCAAGTTACAAGAAGATAGCAAGTAAAATTAATTGAATATACATCGTAATATGATGCTCCTATAGCTCTATCCTACTTTAACTGTTTCTGCCATAGAAGGAAAATGTTATCCATATGTTGGATAGACAATTAAGGAAAACGACTCCTTGCAGGAATCAGAGACTATTTGTGTGGGTGATATTTAAGGTCCTCAGTTTTCACTGGGTGCGCTGAAACAAATGACATTAAAAAGAGTACTATCAGCCCAGCATGATTTACATAAACCCAAAATATACCTTATATTTTTATCTGTTTCAGTATGCACTAAAAAAAATTCAAACAGTTATTTTTAGCACCTTCTGTGTGATGCATAGCAATGAAGGAAGCAGATTTATACAAACTCATAAGGACAAGATTATGGCAATGGAAAGAGATCATCCCATTTAAAGACCATTGTTTGTGCATAAGTCTATTTCTACAAGGGTCCATGCAAAAAACAGCAATGCACACAGATAGCTTCAGACAGCTTTCATCAGCCCTGCTCTAAAATAATTTCCAACAATTTAAAACATATCAACTGAAAAATAGCTGTTGATTATCACTGTTTCGAATTCACAAGTTACTCGTACAAATGCTTTTGCATACCATGAAATCCTAAATTGCTTTAACACATACAAAATAGGTAGACACACCTTCTCAAGAAGCAAATTATTTACCGTTCATGATAGCCAAATCAGACAGTTTGACAATTTTTTTGTAAAAAATGAGGTAATTTATTCTTGAATTAATAGAATTAGCTACAAGAAGCTCAAAGCAATCTCACATACCTGCCCTAATTTTTGTTGGCTCTGAGTTTTGGTGATGGTGTTCTGTAAAATAATGATTCCTGCTTCTAACAGTGCTGTCTCGCTCTCACTTTCCCCCATGCAAAATATCAACATTTTCCCATATTCCACCTGTGTTTTGCCTGTGAAGCTCTGTACTTGCAGGAATTTAGATACATGTTTAAGCTGCATACGCAGGGACCTGCTGCGCTCAATTCAAGCCTCACTTTGATGAGTACTTTGTACTATACACAGCCAGATATCCTCTACCTTGCATATGTATCATTAAACAGAAACCTAATTAATCGATATTGTTAAAATAAACATGGTGCCATTTCAAACAGGAAGATAACTACTTTTTTAATGAAGCATTTAAAATGCTCAACAGCCAGACAGGTTTGTTTATTGTATTAACCATCATGGGTAGTTAAAACTCAAGGAAGGCAAGAATCTGTGCCAGTCTGTACTTCATACATTAATTAATAATATTAAGTGCTAGGCTGAACACAAAAGAGCACTCCTTTTTTGAAAAGATTTCAAAAGATATTTTTTCTGTTCAACACACAATTAAGTAAAACTAAATATAAATTTTCAAGTGCTGTGTGATCTATGATAAACATGCTCAAAACCTTCCAAAATCAAATTGCTATTAGGTTCCTGTTACAAATCAAAGAAGCAATAAATGTATGACTTCTTCTTAAAACATAATTAAAAGAAAAGCAGATCAGAGATCTGTTGTAGCAGGGATCTAATGCATTTTAAGGGATATGATCCAAAGTTGTCTCAGTCAAGGACATCAGAAGAAAATTAGTCTCTTTACTGACTTCAACAGAAACTGAAACATGATAAAAACCATGTATATTTCTAGATTTTGAGCTGACCCTTCTTCTTGTTTGTTTGTTCCCACATAGCAGAACTGCCAGGGTGATCCCCAGAAATCTCACCAGCCCTGCCTGATTCACCCTTACAACCGTCCTACTCACTATCAAATTTATATAGCAAATCTGCTTTTCTTACCATCCCAGTGACTATGTATTTACTTATTTAGCAGGCTACTTGTCTCAGCTTCTTCCTCAGACAAATAAAACCAAACATTCTTGGATGAAAACATGTCTCCCAGGTTTCTCTCCAGATTGAGAAAGAGACAGCTCTGAAGTTTACTCTGCAGATTCCTACTCTTCCCTTCTATAACTAATTCATAAGCTTAAAATCCTGGTTAAAAACATGAAACTCAGAGACGAGTGCTTGCCAATTCCAGTAGCTAACAGTATGCAGGCATCCATTTAATACACACAAACACAGAGACAGACGTATACTTTTGTACTTTAAAGCAAAATATTTAAAAACATTTTCCTCTTTTATCCCCTTTCCAGCTTTCATTGCCTCTTGAAAAAAATCAGTAATATCACAGACATCTAGGGAAAAGTTTAATTCCATCAAGAATAAAGCAATTCAGATTTTATACTACTGAAGAAACACAAAACTTGCCAGGTCTTGCATCTTAACAGATTGCATTCTGCTTTTAAATCCACTTTTTTTGATTAATTGAATGAAGCCCTCTGCATAAGCAGAAAACTAACTCCACAGACACTGTGGCCATATCTGATTACAGATATAGATTATCACTTTTGGCAATTTATCATAAAGGCACTGATGGTAGCATCATATTTAAGGTCACGTTGAGCCTTATACAATTTCTTTTTCAAACTTTAAAGACTGAATTTTGATTTAATATTCAACATGATACATTCAGAACACAGATCGATTTTCTGTAATGTATGCTTATTAAGGTGTTTCCTTTCATGCGTAGGAAACACATAAAAATCAAATATACCTTCTAAAACATTTTCATTAAAATGTCAGTGTTTTTCTCAGCCTCAATAGCTAATGAACCACAGTCTAGAAACTCCAGACAGCCAGACAAGTATTTTCAGGCAGAGAGCTCTTGCAAATTTTAAACACAGAGAAGGGCTTCATTTTCTAAAGAGAAGCTGAAGAAACTACCCAATTATTTCCATCATTTGGTGCTACCTTCCTAGCTTTAAACCTCTTATGCCAATGGTTTTTGACCTTAGATGCCTTTTTGTCCTCTGCTTACCCAGATCTCAGCAGTGCTTCTCTACACAAACCCGCAAAGGAATATTAGAAAGATGCTTTGGTGAAAGCTGCTAAGGAGCAGAGCTGTGAAAAAGTTCCCTGCAATCACTGCTTCTTCTACTCGTCCATCTCCCACTGCCATTTTTTAATTCCTAATTAGAGTTTTTCTATCCATTACAGACTTTGCCCATTTCCACATTTCATGTTTGCATCAGGAGTTGTTTGAAAGAAGAGGTGAACAAGGGACGGTAAACAGAAAATGATGATGAAGGAAAAGACATGTTGTGGAAGCGCAGGCAGCTACAGTACACTGGATTTTTCCAGAAAATTAGCTTTCTGGTGGTAAACGGAGATTCGGAAAAAATCACAGAATAGACCTACTCAGATCTAGCAGCATGGCAATCAAAGCAACACAGGAAGGGAGTGCAGCTGACATATCACAGCCAGGAAGGCAGGCGAAAGAAGAAAGATATAATTGAGGGGCAGTGGTACTATAACAATAATTACACTACAAAGAACCCCCAACACAAAAAAAAAAAAAAAAAAAAGGCATTATCCAAACTTAAAACAGCAAAATCCATGCTAGCCTTTAACTTCCTCAGTCTCCTTTGCCTAATACTTCCACTGACATACTTAGCAAACTCTGTGGTTCCTCAGCTAATTCCCAGCCTTAAAATAAGAGCCACCACCAAAATCACATCCAAACAACTACCCCTAGTTTCCACCTTCCCATTTTCTGAACCACTTCAGACAAGTACCTTTGTGCTGATCCCATATCCTCATTTCCAGTCCCCAATCAAGGTACAAGCATACAATCCTCTTTAACTGAGCTTGTCATTACCTCAATTGAAAAGAAAAATGCTCAAGAACCAAGTACGTGTTCTCTGCTAAAGAACACATAATCACTCATGGCCAATAATTCTTCCAGCTGTAGATCCGATTGCCTTTGGTGGTTGTTTATGACCAGAAAATGCTCATTTAGAAAGTTCCAAGCTTTTCTGCAGCAGAGATCTCTACTGTTAATTAATATTACACTCATGCCTGCATCCTGAACATCACACATAGCTTTTAATGAGATTCATAACATAAGAATAAACATAACATAGAACATATTACTGCTGAACATTATATTTTAGTCAGAATATTTCCAGGTGTAAAAGCTAGTCTTGGAAAGGACTGTTCTTGTGCAGCTTTCCAAAACCACAGAAGGCATTTGCAAAGCCATCCTCCTCAGTTGCCTGTCTCAACCACAGTATCACACCTCTGCTAAATCCAGCACTGCTCTGGAGGCAGCTGGAGGGGTGGGGAACTGGCAGCTGCATGCGTCCAGCTGGCTGGGAATCAGGGAGAGAGCTGCTGAAACCATTTTCTCTCCAATTTCCATGAAAAAGTACTGCAGTGTGGCTTCTCCCTCAACCAGTAAATATTGGGGAAAAAATATTTATAGGCCGAAAGGAAAAGTAGAGAAAAGGCAAAATAAACAAAAAAAAAAAAAATCCAGATCCAATATTTGCCCTGTGTAAGCTGTGGATACCTCATTACTGTAAAAATTGTAGAACTTACTATACAATAGCTGAGCAATAAATATCTTTCTTTCGATGTTGATTGAACGCATCTTTTAATTGCACTTCCTTGGTCAAAGAAACCTGTTGAGAATAAAGGAAGCAAAACCTAATATCATTAACCTGTGATTACCAACAGCCTTCTGACACAGCTTCCAAGATGGTGTTCAAAATTTTGTCTTTCACTTTAATTAAAAAAAACCCCAAAACTTCCCAAGGAATGCAATTTGGCAAATGTCAGCATTATTCTTTTTCTGCCTTTTGATTCTTTTGACCCCCTATATATGCAACTATCTATATTGTAAGTCTTGTCCCTTTCTTTTGCCAGCAAAAGAAGACACAGTTCCACTTCAAAAATTCAGTACATGTTTTCAGGGTGCCAACATGACGAAACTACCGCAATGGTTCAAGTCAACAGCTTTCCCTAAATTGTTAATTAAATTCACTGCCCCTTCCTCAGACAAAAAAATGCATAAATGCCAAAAGCATATCGCAGGGCATGAGCAGGCTAGACATCACTGTGATCATCAAAGAAAAGACTCCATCTGAAAGTGAGATTCATAACTGAAAGCTGCAATGCAAATCCAGAGAGAGCTCAAGATGTCCTACTAATAGTATAAAGTGATTGCAGCCCATTATGGAGAACCTCTGTTAATATTAAAGCTTTGATCTATGAGATGTTAATTCAGTGAAAATACTTTTTAGCACTGCCACAACAGAAGAATGCCTGACAAATATATCAGCAAGATGTGTTCCAAATTGCATACGACATGTAGAAGGCAGGCAGAGACAGTGGTACTGAATGGCTTTATCAGCATTAGTTTGAGAGAGCAACCTTCTCTGCTTCCAATAGCTAACATCTGAATGTATACTGTGGCATTGCATCAGAAACTTCAGCAAGGCTTCAGTACCCTCCACTGTAAGCATACTCAAGCTAAGGAATCTAGTTTACAGGCCACTTACATAAGATAAGGGCAAAAGCTAAACAATGAAATTGCACCAAAAAGCTAATTATCAGTGTCTGACAGTCATATAAAAGAGATGTTTTGAAACAGCTCCCACTGGCAAATTTCACCAAGGGAATAAGGAAATAGATACATTCACCATGCCAAAAGCTTCAAATCAGGAGAAACTGCAAACTCTCCTGTAAGATAGGTATCTGGAGAATAAGGTCAAAGTTTCAAATGATTTTGGCAAGTTGAAGACATGTTCTGCAATGAACAAAGCATTCAGCAAAAGTTCAGCTGAGGAGAGCAACAAATCTGGAGAAGACAAATGCATAAGTACCAAGGAGGAAAAACTCAGTTGTCACTGCAGTTTTGCAGTGAGCATTATCTGAATGCAAATCAGGAATGAGACGCTGCTTAAAAAAAAAGACAAACCTTATTTGTGGATTTATTCACAATGCAATTCGTGATGACTAGAATGAAATCTGTCAACTTTGTTTTCTACTCATGGGCTTCTTCATCCAAAAACGAGATCTACAACTAAATCTCCTGAGAAAAAGTATAAGGAATTAAGATTTTTATAATTTGAAAACAAATTATTTTGGAAAGACATGCCCATTTATGTCATCATAAAAAGTCACCAGCTCCTTCCCCAGGTCAGACCTGTTTCCCCATGTCAGTCTACAAAAGCAGGAGAAGAATCATCATTTTAGTCTGCAGCAAAAAAAACCCTAGAATTAATACTAGGAAAATCTTTCTGATGATTATGGTAACTAAACACTGAAACATGGCAAACTAGAGAAATCTACTCAATTGTAGGTTTTTAAAAGCAGTGCAGTGAGATCCTGAGACAGTCTCATTATATTTCCTTCAGCCAAAGTACAAGGGGTTAAGCTTGGTAATCCCCATGCCTATTTCAAATCTGAACTCTCAGCCCTGCAGACCAGCCTGGAAAATAGACTTCTGGCACATGCTTGAGATCAGCTAAATTCCTGATGTTCTTTTATTGCACCAAACACACACACACTAGAAAGTACCTTCTAGTAAGGCCATACAGGTTTTACAGCTGGCTAACACTCCTCATAGATGTGCTCATTATGAATAATGAAAGTAACTCTTAGCAATTATTTTTTTAATGTGCTGCCAAGACTTATTTATTTTTATGAATGTAAACACACAATAAACAAAAAGACACAAATGAGAGAAGTAAAAGTGATATGCCCTGGATGCAGATTTTATTGATAAGTGTGAATCTGTTACTTTCCAAAGTACAACACAAAAAATAAGAGAGAACTCTTCAGTGATGTGTAGTTCTGGGTATTTCTAAAATGAAACATCACACTACTGTGATGTTAAACTATATTGTATAAAACAAGGTAACCACCTTACTTTTCAAAACACAGCATAAAACCCAATCTCAGAGTGTTAAAAATAACCTCAGCTTTTGTCTGCTTCCCTTTAAATACAAAAGAAGTGAAGAAACTAGTTAGCCTCTGCACAGTCATTTCTACTGTCATTCCCGATTGCATTTAGATATGCCATCAGTATACTCTGAAAATTGGGTTGCCAGGTTTTCATTCTGAGAGATAACTTCTTTTTTCCTTTTTTTTTAATTTTCCCTTTTTTCTCTTTCTTTTTACATACAAATATATCAAGAGTTTTAAAACATGTCAAAACCTTCACATTTGGCTTATCAAAAGTGACATTAAGAAGACAGTCATCTGATGAAATAATTTGCTCCTTATCAGGTTAAAAAATAAAAGGCATCATAGATATAGAAAAAAGACCATTTTGCTGTCTGCCAAGCCCTATGACTTCAATGAATACAGTTCTCTTGACACTGAATAGTTTATTTTCATAAATTATTCCTGACTGAATGTAAAGTTACCTAAGTGACAGAATGTATACTCATGAGAAAACACAAGGGATCAATTTATTGCTATCTTTGCACTTCTCTTGCTAGCTCTCTGCTACTTTTGCAGCTGCTGCTGTCTTCACAGTTAATATAGCTGTTTTGCATCAAAAGCCATATATTAATGTAGTACAGAGTTGAAGCAGAGGGAACTGCTTTTATTCTTATTTAATACTCAAGAACCTGAACTAGTTAGTCAGAAGAGCCTGAGTTAATGTTATTTAGTTTATTAGTAATTAGTCATTATACTGGACTTACTGATTCTATAAAAAGTTCTCAGACTTTACCTTCTAAGTTAAAAAATACTTCAGTAGCCACCACTGTAATGCAGCACTGCTTCAATTTTAAAAAGGCCATCTTTACGTAAGAAAACCTTATATATTTTTCCATGTTTTGTTTTACATGAGTAAGTTTGTGACAATCACACCAAATACTATAAAGTACCATTCTTCATAAACTACTCTTTGACATTATCAGTCTTTGATCCTGGTAAGAGACTGTTACTTCATACAACTCATTAGGTAAAACAGGATTTCAGAGTCTCAACATACTCTACCTACAAAGGAGATGAATGAAAAGAACTATCGAAAGGAACTCTCCCTCCTCAGATCATCTCTTTAGTCTGTTTCATACTATTAAGAGCGTAACAAAGAAATGATTCCCCAAATATATCATACTACTGACTCACTCTATTAAAAAATGTATGGCAGTGGTGCAATGAAAAAGTTTAACATGTACAAACCAGTGTAAACCAGCTGTAGCAGGAACATCAAGGGGCACCACACAACATGTGATGTATTAATCAATTTAAAATATAAAAAAAGAAATTGTACAAGCCCAGAAGTTATGTATGAATTATCAGCATTTATTGCCAAGAATTCATATTTATGTGGTCATATTTTTCAAATACATTAGTATGAACATTTGCTTATACTTGATACTTGAAATCCATTATCAATAATTCTTTATTATTCAGATGTGCGTGCTTCCATTGATCTGCAGAAATTCCAGACATGGATTCTTCTGATGTGTGAAGACTAAGGACTAATCATGAGCAATAAGACTGGAGTAAGAGATAGCAATAAACTCTTGTTATAACAGTTGCCTTTTATTTTTTTCTTCATTGGACTTTCATCATCCATGTCAGGCAGTTCTACACAATTTTCTATTAAAAATTATCACCATTAAAAGAGCATTCTGAAAATGTTATTGAAGGTAATCTGGAAATGACTGATGAGTTCTTCATCTCCTACCATATTAAAGAAATGACAACAGAACAAACCATGCATCATCAGCAGATTAGACTGTAAGTAGATAAGGATGACTTCCTAATCCATATGGTTAGATTTATGTCACTGATTTGAAAACACAAGATATCTTTCCTGCAAAAATTCCATTTTATTACTTAACAACATGACACTGCAAAGACTGGGCTATGGGAGAAGATATTAAATTACTTTTAAATCCTCTGATGCTTCTTAATGCAGAGACGTTATTTTGCTTTTTAAGAAATTACATATTTTGTGGTTTACTTCTACCTTCTCACATTTGCAGTATCTCTTCATTGTGTTGCTACTTAGGTAGGCCAAATGTGTTAGTAAACTCATTCTCCTGACATATCAAGTCACCAGCTATGTCACTTTAGAACTTCTCTTAAAGACTTCTTACTGTTGCTGCCCCAGTACCAAACATTATTCCCACACAGAAACATAGGAATTACGAACTCCTGCCTATAGTGTGTGCCAAGGACCTCATAGTTACTATACTGCTGACTGCACTCGAACTTTCTGCAGTCTACTTTTAATTACAAAGCTTGAAAGGAGCAATCAGGAATTTCAAGAGAGAACCCTTACTCTGAGAAAAGCCACCAAAGTTTAATTGTGTGAAGACTCTAAAATTACAGAGAAACTACAGAAAATGATGATGCTTCTTCCAGAAGAATAAATCACATAATTTTTAAAAGCACGGCAGTTAGAACTATTTGTGGTGATAAAAGCTCAAATGTGTGTGTTTTAACGTTTTTCAGTTTTGGTGAAACTTTTTTCAATCTTCCTACAAATGGACCATTATTGCAGTGAAAGTAAACCCACTTTACCATCAACCGCTTTAGTCCTTTTTGAATAAATGTTGGGGGGGAGGGGGCGCCCACAATATTTTTTCCACATAGGAACTCTGTTTGCTTTCTTTAACTTTCTGTACTTACCCTCTCTGCTCTGGTTCTAGGCAAAGCAAGTCACTTCAATCCAAAAAAACCCCACATTTCTACAAAATGAGGCAATCTCAGTACTAAACCCCACTGCCTTCCTTGCTCTGGTGCTCACATTCCTCATATCTATCTCCAAGATGGATTAGTGAATTTATAAAACTGGAAACTTTAAAAAAAATCTGTTAATTTTCTACCAAACCAGTTCCCTGGTCCAACTCACCACTGGGCTACACAAAATTTGGCCTTAGTATACAATGGCTAGTGTGAATAAATAAGCAAAATGAAGGTGACACTGTTTCTGTCCACAGCAGAATTATTTCTTATGCTACTTGCTAGACTCTGTGTAATGGGCAGTCTAGTGGGACCCAGATGAGCAAGTGCTGTAACATAAATGAGGTTTCCAAACTGAGAAAACTTTCTAAAAATTCCATAAAACCAAATCCTTAGTATTCTTGTTTGATATGATAAATGCTTTATAGTAGCCACATAACTAAATCATGCACTCTAAATTAGCAATATCACCCCTTTATAGCCACAAAACACATTTCTAGTCTCTAATTCAATATTCCTAAAACCCAGCTAAGCATTGTTAAGATGAGAATTATATTTTGAGTAAGTCTGTGGACAGAAGGCTGGGACTGGCTTCTGCCCCTACCCTTCTGTACCACTTCTGTAGGCCACAGATTACAGCAAGCTGCAGAACTCTCCAGTATGTGTGAAAGGATGAGAGGGTTCCCCTAGCCACTAAGACACAGGGCTATTCAGAGATAAATTAAAACCTGTTTAGCTTTGGTGATTCTTTAATGGTCTTTGGTGTTCTTAATGAAGACCTCAGGAAACAAAGGTATTTTTATTAAAATTAATCTGTGTCACAGTGCCAGAGAAACAAATAGATAGTTTTTGAAGGAAGGGAACATCTGTTACTCTGCTAATAAGAAAGCCTTATAGCTGTTATTTAAACCACAGTCCTTTTAAAGACTCATGTCCTTAAAAGTTTTTATTATCTTATTGCTATTTTGAAGTAGGAGTATTTATATGAACTTATCTATCTAACACCATATTTTGACCTTGTAATTTGCTTGATTTATTTAAAAGAAAGCTGCATTCATTTCCTTTATACTGTCACAAAGAACAACTCATATAACTACCTAAATCTCTAATTCACATGACTTGTTTGTTTTGTTTCATCATCTAGATACCAAAGCCACAGCCATCCCTTGTCACTTAATAAGGCCAGCTTGTAAGTTAACAGTTGGCCTTCTAAAAGATTCAAAACCTATAAAAATAGTTCAGTGGTAGTCATTAAAATATGCCCTGCAGATGGCTGCATAATTTGGGTTTCCATTTCGTTCTTTTGTTACATAACTTTTAAGTTATTTACTTTTTCCCTCTTGCAATTTAAAAACAAAATAAAAAACACATTCTCAATCCTACTTTAAACAGCTACATTTTCACATAATTTAATACTTCATGATTTTAGAAACAGTCCAATTAAAAGACTTTAATACATTTCCAAATACTAATTTAGCTCAATCTGTGAATTAGATAGATATTTACAGTAATATTACAAAAGTCAGACATAATGTTATAACTTGCCTATTTATGACTCACTGATACAACTAGCAACAAAACCAAAGAAACTTTTCATTGTGATTTTAAAAAAATTTCCTACCATTTATATATTCTACTCAATAATTTCAGGTCACTTAGATGTCCTCTCAAACAAACCACTGCATTCTCCTCTTTATCAAATTTCACTTTGAGATATGCTTGCCACAGCACTTCGTACAGGGCCTAAGAAAATTTTTAAAATACACATTATGTTCAAATTAGGACAACCAATTTACACCAACTCTTCTACATGTCCAAAAAAAGTTCCCAAAACATACTGGGTTCAAGTGTGAATTTTTTGTCACATACAAGTGCTGCAATTCACAATAAACCAAAAGCTTTTATGTGGACATTTAATCTTGTGTCAGGCACACATCTTACAAGAAGAAAAAATTAAGCATCTTACATCTCAGCAGCAGAGACCTCGCATATGGCTAGGGTTCAGAAAGTCAATGCAACACAATTGCGTGAATTTTGAAAAACACATTCTTCCCTCGTGCAGCCAAATTCAGCCTTGCTTTAATCTGTGCCCAAGTGCAAAAGAATGGATTGCTATGATATATGCATAAATTCTTAGTTTCATCGTGAAAATTTGTGTGGCTTTGTAATTTATTTTTTTTTAATCTATTTAACAACATTTGGGGCTACAAATAATTTTTCCATGATTCTAAGTGTCCAGCACTTAGGTGTGCTTTTCATTTTTGTTTCTGTTTCCTCTAGCTTGTACTAGCATTCAAAAAAAACTATCTCAAGCACAGGAGAAGGATATCATTCTGGTTTAGACCTTTATCTTTAAAGAATGTCTGGGATCAGCAAAAAAAAGTCTGGGCCTAAAAGAAAGCACCAATAATTGGTAGATAAAAACCTGTTGAAGAGAACTGTTTGGTCTTTTACAGTATGTAAAATCACAACTTCTCAATGATATATCAACTGTAAAGACAAATATGGAAGTGAACTTGTTCTTTTGGGTTACAGCAGAAATTTAAAGTCTTACTCTTCAAGTGACTTAACTAATTAGCAGGTATCTACTGTGATTTCATGGTACTTGGGATACACAGTCATGTGTGTCACTCCCCCCACGCAACTTTTGTGTTCCCCTGCAAGAAAAAGTGTCTTAAATCTGATTTTCCTTCTTTTTTTCAGCTTTCTTCCTCCTCCTGCTCAGAAAAATAAAGCTGAATTTTGAACATGAGAAGTTGTTTTCTAGAAACAGACTTTGGTATGAGCTTTCTTCTAAAATGTCATGGTCAATTCTTTCCTTGTTTTACTCCACAAGTTATTCAAGAAAACAGAGGAAGATTTTCATGTCAAATTTCCAGAGACAGAGAGAGTCAGAGTCATTAGCTCAAGCAGGAAAACCCCTTGGAACACCAAGGTAGGGGTCAAGGTCACAAAAGCCTCTCTTGTATCTCCAGGTGAAAAAATAACAGTTTCTGGTATAACATCTGTTTTCTCAGATCTCATTCATTTCATTTTCTTTTTTTTTTTCTTTTTTTTTTTCCCCCTTAATTTGAAACTGATCTTTTGATACTTGTGAAGAAAAGATATAAACAATATTGAAAACACTGTCAATAGCATTTGCTATGCATCCAATAAGGAAGGAAGACTAAAACCACTGTTGAGATGGAGGAATAACACAGATTTGCTTTAAATAAAAAAAATGAGGGTTTAGAGATATTAAGCAGATTTAACCTGTGATTTTCTACAGTATGTGAGGATGCAGAAATGGTGATATGCAGATATGCAGTCTAATGAATTAAGCTAGACCAGGATTCCAGAAATACTGTTTTTATTTGGGCTTTCTTCAGCTTTACAACTCAGTTTCTCTACCTTTTCCTAATGAAAAGAAACTCTGGTTGAACTGTTTGAAATGTCTACATCAAAAGAACACTACAGAAGCCAGACATTTTATTTACTGTATTTTACTTACTGTATTTTATTACTGTATTTTATTTACTGTATTTTTTATATTGAAGAGCTGTTCTGAGGATAAATGTATCTGATACTAAAGAAAAGGTCGGAAAGCCATTTGAAAATGGAATTCCTTTGTGGTTAATAGCACATTTTAGGCAGCAAAGCCTCTAACTGTGCAAACAAAAAAGAAACACTCTAAAACCATTGTTTATCTTGAAACCAGTGAAACATTCAGAAACTCCTCATGTCAATACTTATACTAACTTTATTTGGGTTTAATTAAATTTCTTTATCTGCTCTTTTGCCAGTTTTCTTCATTAGAATTTTCAGATATTCATCTGAGTACACATTGGGGTTTTTTTCAGTACAAACTAGCAAGAATGACTAAAATTATTTGCCTATGACTTGTCAGAACAAACTCTTAAAGAAAAACAATAACTGAAATTTGACAGTACAGAATGGTAACTTCTAAAACATGTATCTTTGACCTCAGTTCAATATAGCTTTACAAGGTAATAATTCCTCTTTAATCTCTTCAATACACTAAATTCTACCTTCATTTTCATTTAATTTGCTTTGCTACACTATCATGTAAATACAGGTATTCCTGAGGCATATTTAGAAACATATAACATGCAAGCTAAATTCAGTTACTAAGGTGCATACAAATCCACAAACCATAATTCTAGCAAGGCTATACTGTATTTGCATAAAAATAAAACAAAACTGAAAAGGAATATCCCATTTCAAATATCAAGATGAAAATGTTTGAAATAAAATGCTAAAAAAGTAGGTAGGAAATGAGCTTTTCCACTAAAAACTACTGTTAGTGTCTATGGTCTCACTTCTAAGAGCAAGGATAGTCTGCTTCGTGGCATGTTCCCAAAAAATGATTCTCTAAAATATACAGCAAATCAATATCACTTTAATTATAGAAACTTAAAACTCTTTCAGGCTGAGGTAATTTACTTTAAAAGTATCCACTGTGATAAATATAACTCATTGCATGCTTTTCTTCTGACCTACTTCAAATATTCTAAATAAAAACTACCTGCCAAAGTAAATCTAAATTCTTAAAATATGTGTTGAGTGAACATATTGTAATTCAACCATTTCCCCAACCCTCAATTCAGCTGAACTGGCTGTAAAAAGTTAAATAAAAATAGTAGATGCAACTTCAGTATGACCTCACATCTTCTTCTAATTTATATAAAAAGAGGAGATGTTTATGTTTCTTCATCCACCAAAGTCTTTGTGATACAAGATCTCATTTCATCATGTTATCTGAATTATAGCAGTATTTCTCCCTGCTGGGCCTCTTGAGTGGAATAACAATGTCAGCATGAACTCTTTACTGAATTTAGCTTTCTGGTCGTGTTATCACAAATTGGTTTGAGTACACAGGCTGCAAAAATGGAGAATGACAATTCAAATAACCCACAAGGGAGAAGAAAGCTTTAATAGCTTCTTGCCTGTCAACTGGTTATTATAAGATGATGACAAACAGCATTACACTGGTAACTTTTTTAGACATTTGAACCCTGCTTTAGAACAGATTAACTCCAGATCATATTTAAAAAGTCAGAGGGCTTAGAAGATGAAAAATCATACTGGCAAGTCCACCTATCTTAGAAGATTATTATTGCTATGAAAAATGAAACTTAATGATAGTCAAAGACTTAAAGACCAAGAAATTCAAAGACTGCAAATCTGGAACTACACTCATGTAACTGTCTAGTGGTGTGCCTATTTATTCCAGTGTTAAAAATAAGGCAGTTATTATACATTTTTTTACAAAGTATCTGTTTGGAAAAAGCTATATCCCAAGCAGGCAACTCAGATTTTCTGACTTCTGACCTTTAATTTCCACATTATGTGGAAGAAATAAAAATTAACAGTATAGTAAGTTTATCAGAAATTCTGCATACGTGCAAAGTCATCACCAAGAAAAATGTATTTTAAAAGTGCACTATTTTTTCCTTTTAAAATTATAATCCTTTTTCTTTTTTTTCTACAGCATTTATGGAATATGGGCTCCCTCCAGTGGTAAATTTAACATTCAAAACTCTTTGTGCTTATGTACTTAATTGCATAGCCTAATAAACAAATAACAGCCACACACATTTAAGGCTAAGAGATCAAATCCCTTTGGGGATGGGATTTTTATTTATGCTTTTTTTTTCTTTCCCATTATATCAAATATTGACAGCATTTTTAATGACTTTATTAAATGCCACACAAAATCTACAGGTGGCAAATTAAACTTTTCAACATTTTAAGTTTCAAAATAAACTGTTCCCTCCAAAGACCTCAGGTTTTTAAGTCGAGCTAGATCTTTGAAAGAAAAACTTACATGATTTGGGAAATTTACATATCCTATATTTTACCAGTTTGTTGGGTTTTGGTTTGGGTTTTTTTCTGGTTTTTTTTTTAATTCTATGTAGTGTCAAAGCCTACAAAGTATGATTGACATCTCAGAAGGATGCATTACAAATTAATAAAATTAATTCCTTAGGGAAGAGGAAGACATATCTTCCAATTCTGGACAAGATTTGCTCCATTCCTGCCTATCTCAGAATGCAAGATACACTTTCACTCTTAAAGCTGTACCAGTTCAAGACACTGTGACTAATTCATATGAGTGTTCTAGGCTTTGTCTAATTCCAGAGACAACGCAGCTTACAAGAAAGCTGCTAACTTTGTTACGGCTACTTTTACCTCCCAGTTTGCTCACTATGAAATACTTCCATTTACAAACTTCACTGCAGCATGATGACAGTTTGCTTTTTTATTTTATTCTACGCTACTTACTGTTCTCTCTGCTATATAGTGTCGCATACCCAGCAAAGACAGTGACTGAAATAAGCCCTCTTGGTAAACATCTGCTTGGAACCACAAAGTTGCTAAGGCACAAACTAGCAAAACATATACTTAATTTTAAACATGTTGCTTAGTTTGCTTTTGTGGAACTACTTTGTGCTTGAAGATAACCTCTGCCCAGAAGAACTACTAGATTCTGATGCTCATTATTGAGGGTTAGACTAAATGCCCTTTAACGGTCCCTTCCAACCCAAACTATTCTAAGACCAGGAAGGTTAGAACTAGATGATCTTAAGGTCCTTTTCAACCCTAACTATTCTATGATTCTATGATTATAAAAATAAAGGACAGATAGTCATTACAACTCATGGTAAGACTCCAATATAAGTAAAACCAGTAAGTCATAAAAAGTAATGCTAGCCTGTTACAATTATGTTGGCTCTCCAAGCAGTTCTCTCCTTTGAGAGGACATCACATGGAAGTTTTACTTTTTACACAAGGAAATAGGGAGCTTGCATGCACAGCTTGCTTTAATTTTATAGTATGTACTATGCCTACTATGAAGTAAAATGGTGATTCAGGTGTCAGCATTCCAGATGAAAAGATCTGAAATGACCCAGTGGAAGAAGCAATTACATTTAATCAGTTTTGTTGGTTTGATTGCTTTGCTGGCTGTTTTTTCCTGTAAAAACAAACAATAATATATTTTTAATTTCTGTTCTGCAAAAAGTTAAAAAAAAAAAAGAAAAAATGCAATTTATCCTCTTTCCGTGAAACCACCAGCTTGAAAAAAATATTGAAAACAATAATCACAGTAACAGTGCCATGGTGCAATATCTGTAGAACAGATTCATGAGAAGAAAATCACCTAAATATATCAAGTAAAGCACATCACTTATAGAGCTAATCTGGCTGAAATCTCAGGAATCACAAATTCAAGCATTCCAGCATTCCTTGGGAAATAATGTCACCTGAATTGTGACTTGGATTGCTCTATTGGATTATTTGAAACAATTAAGCTATCTTCTAAGAGGGAAAAGGACATAAATTGGCATTTGCTGCTCATTAAAAAGTATGTGTATTCTATCTGTGCAGTTGTCTGAATTTTATAAATAGGTATGCACAAGGAAACAATGTAAATGGTATCATATTTCAACACAACCTAGTGCATCAATTTCTCCACTCTGTCAGCATATGATGCATGTTTTGACATAGAACAGAACCTCTAATTTTTTCACAACTCTCATTTCCTATCAGTTACTTTTACAAAATATTATTTTCGTACCTTCAGCACCACTCCAGTGAAGTTTTTTCTACTTTAATTCATAGATATAGATGACTCAGAGAGATGAATTTGTGGGCATTCTAACAGAGAACATGAAACCACACATGGATGGGAGGGATCTCAGAGGCTCTGTAACCACTGTTTCATTGACCTTAAATTGGTATGTGTGACTTGGGAGTGTCCACAGTTTGGTAACAGGCATCCGAGGCACAGGCACAGCTGTTAAAGCTACCTATATGTACTGAATAAATATATCATACAACCAGCAGGAACCCCTTTTATGCCCCCCTTTTTCATTAGAATTCCTTCTTGGCCTTTGCCCAGCAGGATATGTCCAGTAACCAACTCACCACCCTTTGAAGTCAATGCTAAAATATCACTTTCTTCAACAAGAAACGACACAGATACGAAAGCTGGCATTTATTGGACGAGACTCTCAAACTTTGTCACAAAGGTAGAGCTGACTCCAGATACCAGCAGCAAATACAACTGCTGAATAATCCCTTCCATACAAAGTAAGATCTCAAAATGTTTTTAACGGATAGCTCCAAGGTTACCAGCTGCATAATGCACAATCAAGAACAAAGATGAAGGCCTTTGGAAGCTTTGGGAGATTGACTGAGATAAGGTACCATGAGTGCTGTTTTCTACCTTTCCTTAGAACCACAAACAACTGGAAGCTTCTGCAAACCTTGGGAGAATTTTATACCAAGAACTAACTGAAGATACACAGTGATGTTTCTCCTGCATATTACAGACAAGGCACTGGAGATTAAAGAGTAGCAAGGGCCATCAAGACAGCAAGCCCGAACAGCACCAGAAGTCTAGAGAACAAAGGCACAGGAAGACACCAGAGGCCCCTAGACCACAAATCACAAATGGTCTGCTACGGATCACCAAAAGAATGAAGCCTTGGCAGTTGGCTAGAACTGGGTTTAGGACAGCAAAAAGAGAACAAAGAATTTGTATCTGACATATGTAAAATATCCCACACACTTTGAAAATAACAAGAAGATGTAAGACAGTCACAGACTGTAGAAGAGTAAGAACAAAGGAAAAACAGAAAGGGAGGAATGGCTCCAACCTTATCTCCTCCAGTAAAAACACACTTGATTTATCTGTGTCTGTCTTCCTTCACCTTCTGCAGAGGACATACTCTAATTTTTTATTTCCCATTTACCACACTGTCACTGAAAGCTCTATGGTCACCATTAAAGTACTCTTTTTGATCTAGTATTGAGTTAAGTAAATAAGAATGTTAAAAAGCAGTGTGCATGTATGTATGTATTTTGCTGCAACCTTCCCACGATACCTTGATTGAGTTCCCAATACCAAGTCAAACTAAACCTCAGCATAATACAACATTTAATGAGAGCACAAATGCATTAATTCACTTCTGAAATACTTGGTAATAACATCAGACTCTTCCTTGTCTCCTTACCTCCCTTTGCTAGAGGTGACATACCACCTATCACTTTAAATCTCACCCTGCTGCTGGGACTCCATTAACATGCCCTTGAAAGAAGGACTTGTGTAAAGGGGTCTTGTATTTAGGAAATAACTTCCTTTAAGTCCACTTTCAATTTCTTTGTAACATGGCCTGAATGCTTAGTGCTTTAATGGCTCAGGATATAGAGTGCTGCAACGTGATTATGTTCCTTTCAATTTTCTATTACTTTTCTGTAGCTTGGTCAGAAGGCTTAACCAGGAAGAAAGCAGTGATGATATACAGCTGTTAACAGCCAGTGGGTTCATGTGACCAGAAATAAAACAAAAAAGAAAAAAAAAAATCACTGATTCTTAAGAAAGAAGGGGGGAAACAGTCTAGGAAATATATCTACCTGTGCCATTCGCTACAGAAAATCAGCGAGTGAGGTAATGTAAAATATTAAAAGGCTACAGCACTTTAAGGTTTCTAACATTATTTGGTGTACACGATAAAATAATGTAATAAATGCACAATCTATGCTTCAGAACAAAATACAATATTTCATTTGCACAAATCCTGTATTTATATTTTTTTCTTCTTTGAGGTTGTTTGAGAGGGGGTTGGGGTTTTCCTGTTTGTTTGTTTGTTTTATCAGTGGATGTCAAAGTGGATGAACTCTGTGCCAAAATTCAGTTTTACCTGTATGAAGTATCTTCATTAATAAATACTGAATTCTTGAACAGCTTCATTTACGTCCCAAAATACAGTGAACAAGAACTCAGATACACAGCTGTTACCTAGCATACCGATGGCTTAAGCACTCCTCTAAGAAATGGAAGACTAGATTGACGGTGATCATTAAAGTTGAAGGACTGACTGTGAGAACGAAGATCTTAGGCCCACTGTAGGAGAGGATCTGGTTCGAGACCATCTTAAGAATCTGAAAATGCACAAGTCCATGGGACCTGATGAAATCCATTTGCGGGTCCTGAAGGAGCTGGCGAATGAAGTTGCTAAGCCACTGTCCATCATATTTGAAAAATCATGGCAGTCAGGTGAA
>JANHGB010041106.1:2752-13136 GCA_026283785.1 Coracopsis vasa | reverse complement strand
ATGAAGAGTCCCTCCCCAGCATCCCTATAGCCCCCCTTCAGATACTGGAAGGCTGCTCTGAGGTCTCCACGCAGCCTCCTCTTCTCCAGGCTGAACAGCCCCAACTTTCTCAGCCTATCTTCATACAGGATATCTTCATAGATCAAGTCCCAAAAGCTTTTGGCGTTTTGGTTTAAGGTGCTACAAAACCTTCTGCAGGTCCATTTGATTATCGGGGGAGGTCTTTCTTATTGCAGAATTAACAACTCTTGTAACTCATTTGTGAAAGGGAAAGAGCCCCTTTGCTGATTCAGCTTCACCATTGCTACTTCAGTGCTTGATATCATAACTTCAAGGATGAGATCTGGTGATTTATGTTTTTGAGACTGCCTTAAGCAATAAGATTTGGATGGCTCCCAGCACTTGCGTGGGTGAGGAGTCAGTGATTGAGAAGTTTATTCCCCTGCTTGAAAGGGAGCCTACACTGATTTAAAGATGGAAGGCTAATTTTGTGATACCTTCCACATTCTGGTGGTGGCTTATTATATGATCTTATTTCTCAACTGAGATGGAAAGCCTTCTTCTTCAGATAAATCCAGTTCAGTTAAGTAAAGCTGGAAGCCTTTCTACTCTGCCTGATTTTAATACCTCTGACTTATTGGTTGTGGACTTAGATCTAAGTCACACTGTAGCTTCTCTACGGTTTAGACAGTACTTAAATGTTGAAGGCTTGCTGCATGCTGTCTTTAAAAAGAACAGATTTTAAGTCCTGCTTAGAGCATTTCTTGTTCAGATGTATAAACAAATGACATAAATCATGATTCTTTGTTATTTAGCAAGACAACATGCCCTTGGCTTGTCTGGCTTGCAGAGACTCTCACTCCTTTCCGGGATGCTTGCTTTTGGGGCAGCTGGAGGATGTGAGAGGCTGCCATGCAAAGTGAGTGTGAAAAACATGCATAATCCTTTTGTCTTCTTTGTGAGTCATTCCAGCCTTCTTGTCTTTCCCTTCCTGTATCCCAGAAAAACAGGGGAAGGCTGGATTCCAACCAGACAAGCACCAGCAGGAGCAGGTAGGCAAGCCCAGTGTGCCCACAGGCATGTGTGCAGCAGGTTTGAGGACGGGACCTGCTGAAATAGAGCACAAGGAAGAAGGAAAAGATCTAGAGAGATCAGAGCAAGGGCTGGGATTCCCGATCAAGAAGTGGTTAGCACACAAAATGCAATTGCAAGCTGAAACCCTCTACTTGGTCATGCTCCAACCTTCGTTATGGGTATTTGTTTTAAGATGCTGTCCCTGTGGCAAGGGAGGATTAATCCATTCCATTCATCGTGGAAGAGGATCTGGTTTTAAAGCCAACAATGCTGTGTAATCACCCAGGGCTCTCTGGGGTTGCTGGAGAAACATCCCCAGCACCAGCCAAGCCAGTTATCATATAATGGGCCCTTACTCTAGATGTCCCTCCTCATAGGTGACTAACCTCAAGCACTGCAATGTATTTCCATATGGAGTAAGAGATGGACAAAACTGCTTTGATGCTCCTGTTCTGGTGAACTAAACACTGCACAGGGACCACTGGTGGTTGTCTTTTCTCTTTGATTGCTTCTCAGGATCTCCAGGTGCTCAAATGTTCTCTGCAGCCTTGCATGCTCCTTCCGTGCTTCCTTCCACAGCTGCCTGCAATGACCCTCCTACCAGGACACCAGTGGAAGCTCTGTGTGATCCTGAGCAGGATCATGCTCCCTGTTGTTCTTGCACATTGTGAGCATGCAACTTTCAAACTCTCTGTGGAACTTTGATTACAGAAAGATGACATCTCTTAAATAAAGACTGTCCCAGAGGAAAGCAGAGCTGACAAGTTATTTTGCTTGTCTATGGGACTAGAACTCTTTGTCATAAGCTGATGTGTACAGCAGATAACTCCAGCAACACTTAGAAATTAACGTGCATTAGGCTTCAACTTGTGCCTTGTTGAAGGAACTCAAGCACAGACTGACTTTTCAAGCTGGTTGTTGCTGAAATTGCTCATCATGTTGAACTCAGCAATGCCAATACTGTGCCTTTGGTTGACTTCACAGTGGTGCAGGTGGCTCCTGGTCCAAGTAAAGTGGTTTTGTTATACCTATACTTTCCTAGCAGGTAAATGTCCTCACGATGGAGGGAATCTTTAACACCATGATCAAGAGGAGATAGACCAGGATCAGGACTTTTTCTGGGGGTTTTGAAGGGAGTCAGCACGGCTCAGATTCATGCCATGTGTGCTGGCATGCTACAGAGGCCCTGGACCAACATAGCCAACAAACCCACCTCTTTAGCAGCCGCACAAATCAAAAGCCAAACATAAGAGGCAATAATAGAAGCCACAGAAGTTCTGCATCTGTGAACACTACTTAATACAGTGATTATAATTATGTCTAGAAAAGTAATTTAACAAGATACTGTATTTTTTCACTCCACCCATCTTATTCCTATGCGTGTGCAGAGCAAAATCTACCTGCCTTAGCACCTTGTAGACCTGCTTTGCAGACTACAATTCCCCTTCAGAAAAGTCTGAGGTGTTGAAGAGAGCCAGATGGTTCTTGTCTCTTGTCTAGCGTGTTGCAGATGTGTTTTATCTTGGAAAACAAAACAATTCTTCATCTTTTCAGAGCAGCAATAAGAAAGCTTAAACAAGGCAGGAACCTTTGGAAGCAGTGCATGAGCATCAGCCTAGCAACAGCTTGCGTCTGCAAGGCTGAGCCAGAAGCTTTAGAGGATGCATTTTAATGCCATCATCTTTCAAGTGCACCCAGGCCTTGCCCTGCTGGTCCTGCAGGTGCCTTTTAAGGCTCTGGAAAACTGCTGACTTCAAACAGAAGAACTTTTAATTCAAGAATATCTTTCCCGGTCTCTTAACTTGGCGAAAGCTAAGATAGATTGACAGCTTTCTGCTGCATCGCACGAGAGGAGGCTGGGTAGGGGAGATGATCTTGGAAATCACAGCAGCTTCACAGACCAGAGACTGCTCTGTAACTCAACTGAGACAGGCAGGAATCCATGTCTTTTTCCTCCTTTCAACTACAAAACAAGGCTTTCTCTTTCCTGTCAAGAGTATTTCTTATATTCAGCTGCTTTTCTTACCTTTACATGCGCCCTACCTTCTCCAGGAGCCAAGTCCACCCTGCTATGCAGCTATGCCATCAGGTATAGAAATAGATTGAGAGCAGTTTACAGGGGGTTAAGCATGTTCTCTTGCTCAGTTTGTATCAGATTAAACTGCTTTTCTCCTTCCATTCTCCTTACACACAGACTTTCCATAACTCTCACCACACTGAATGATGTTCTGAATGTGGCTGGAAAAGCAGCTCTCTTGCTCGTGCTCACTTCAGTGGGTTTTGTGCTAAACAGTTCTTTCTGCCACTCCTTAACAATTCTTTGCACAACACGTGCAAAGCCATACCCTTCCTTGGGCAATGTCAGCTCACACTATCCCTCACCTTAATTCTCCTCACTCATCACAAAGCCCAGCAGTTGGATCTTACCCAACTTTTCCTATTTCTCTCTCTTTTTCAGCCTTTCTGAAGCCCACAGCTTGTTCAAGCAGGCCATATTGGTTTTAGGTATGGCCATTACACATTTGCACATACATGCTCTTAGAAACACACATGGGTGACTCTACAGGCTGAAGCTTTCTTCTGCCCTCTCTGGTTTATTTATTAATAGACTTTCATCCCCTGCAAAGGAGGTTATTTGACTCAGTTTACTTATGGTACAGTAATCCCAGGTTAAAGAATAAGCACGCCAAGAAAAAGAATTAAACACCTTGTGAAGTCTGCATGTGAATAACGTAATTCTGAAGCAGATCCACCTCCTCAGCCCTCCTCATTGGCTTTAGTATAGCTTTACATGCATACAAATGACTTAACACAGGAGGTGCATCTCTGTGCTGATGTGCGTGACTGCTTCTTCATGCGGCTTCAAACAGAAATCACACTTTTCCCTCATATAACTCCAAGCACCCTGCAAAGTAGCAGACCCATATCTTACAACTCAAGAAAATGAGATGCTGACAGCTTGCTGAGAGACAGAATCAATGGCAGAAGTGGGAAAAACATGGCTCTCCTGTTCCTAGTTCCCTATCCCAGTCATATTGACCATAGTCACAGTGAGCCTACCAAGAAGTTAGCTTTTTATCCTGGATTTAAATACTCTCTAACTGTTGTTAACAAAGATTAGATGAACTTGGAGGCAGCAAATCTCATTTATGCCAAAAATGAATGATTTCCAAGTCAAAAATGAGAAGGAAGAGCACATCTCCTGTTAGGTACATCAGGGTGGCCTCATCCCCATGGGTGAGATGATGCTGATGCTGCAAAGAGCTGAGGTTTTGTATCTGGGTTCAGGCACTGGAGGAGACCATGGAATTCTGTGCCTCTAGTCACACAAGGATCTGGTGAATCAAAAGTCCCCTGTTTTTAGATGACTTATGACTTTCATCCTTAGCCCCCTTTGCTGACAAGCCAAGGTTTAGTTCTGTGTCCAGTACTGAGGCACATCTAGCAGGGGTAGGTCAGAAGCATCATTATAATTCATAGAAGTAATGCTGATTCATACCTAAGAACCTCCAGTTTTATACAGGAAAAGCCCAAAGCCCTGCTCTCTTACCCTTTAACCCTAACCCTCCCCATGGGGCATGGGCATCAGCATGTACCTTACCCATGCACACGCTTGCTTGAAAGTCCCTAAAACCTCTTGCTGAGGTGCTGCGTGATCTGCATACATGTGTGCTGGCTTGGCCCTGATTATAATCTGATCACCCCCAGCTGCAGCATCCACACTTCTGAGTTCATCAGTAATACTTGAACTTTCCCACCAGGGACTTCCAACCCTGCCCCTTTCCGTTCATCATCTGTTCTTCTGCAGAAGTAATTAGCTGACTACAAATCGGATTAGAAAAAATTAAGTTGCTTTCAAGTTATTCACTGAAAGAAACAAAACTGAGCAATGGCAACTTACTTGAGGGAATTTGTCAAGTACAAAGCATTTTCCCCATTTTCTCAGCTCTTTGACATCACTAGGAACCGGGATCTTGCATCCTTAATAGGCCATAACTTTTTCCTCTTGTAGAAAATGGGGTATTTAATGCAACACCCATTTTTCCTGAAGATCTTCTTGGGGATGTAGAAATGAATGTTAATGTATGCAAGCCCATCACTGGGAATGGTAATGAAGAAGTCGTGGCCAATGGTTAAGCTGAAATTAAGCACGCTTCAGAAAACAAACACAACTCCTCCAGAATTCCTATTCAACATTTGTAACTGAATAAAAGCCCCAATAAAATGTTTTCCCTGAGAAGTAATAAATTCTGGAAACACGACTGTATTTACTTAAATCCTTTGGAACAATAAAACCCTTTTCCTCAGACAGGAAAACTGCTTTCTACAAGGAAAACTCAATACATAAAACCATGCAACTGTCTTCTGGAGAGTCGCACAAACTTGTGCTGCTGCAAACGCTCAACAGGCCAGTGCATTAGGGTCCCTATCTCACATATACAAGTGTGTTAAACTTAGAGAAAATACTGCCCAAACCCCACATATGCATTTTGCTTTTTCCCCATCTCATTGATATAATTAGAAGTTTTTCCAAGCCCTCAGTAGAGGCCTGAAAAGAAGTGATTTATTTTTCACTGGAAGTGATTTTGTCCGTGCCATAAATCTTCTGAAATGAAACGTAACGAATTTCCACTTGCAGCTCCTTGAGAAATGCCAGATGCTGTATTTTTGCAAGTATTATTTATTTGGGGGAGAAAATAAATTGCCTCAAATTTATGATTTACTCTGGGAAAAATGCATCCAGTATCACTACAATTGATTAGTTTTAAGTGGATGCTGACCACCTAAATGCTCTTAACGCCTCCAGAATTAACATCCAATACACAATTCACATGCACCCCTGAGCTGATGTGAGCCATTGTGACTGGAGTCACACTTCAAGTGCAGTGCTCATGACTAAATTTAAGTGAGTTTTCACTGTTTGACTCCTACCACAGAGGATTCCACCTCCTCAGGCTGCTACCCTGCATCCTGTATGGTGTTTCAGAAAGCTCAGAAGGCACAAAATCATCCTGATCTGCCTTCACAAGGATGCTCGGGCACCTTCGCTGAGACTTGAAGCAGTTCTTGAACAGCACTGAGTTTTCCTTAGGACAATAACAACCTTTACATGGTTTTGGTGGCACTTTGTCTGGAAACAGAAAGGTAGTAATAAAAAGAGCTTTCCCAGTGCTCCATAGCACCACATTCATTGGTATGCTCTGGCCAGGCATATCAGTGATACAAAGCAGCCTACAAACCTAACGTCTCTGTGTTAAGCCAAGTTTATGGCTGCTTTGCACTACCAGCACAGTGCAAAGCAGCTGGAAAGCACCACTGACTTTGATACCAAACTATAGAAGAAATACTGGTCACTGAGCTGATGTGATCCCGGGCAATCAGATCTTGCTTTAAACACAGAAGAAAGCACCTCTCAAGGAGTCTTTGCCTTGTCCCGTCCAACACAGACAGCTTTTCAGAGGAATCAAAGCTCAACAATTGCATTTACACAGAAAATTAAAGTAGCAGCCCCCATTGTGCACCAAAAATCATATCATAGAATCCTGGAATGGCTTGGGTTAGAAGGGAGCTTAAAGCTCATCCAGTTCCAAGCCCCTGTCACAGGCAGGGACACCTTCCACTAGAGCAGGTTGCTCAAAAATGAGGGCAAAGAATGATTTGGGCTTTGTGACATCCAGATAGGTACATTTTAAACTATTACACAAACATCAAATCATTCTGTTTGGGTTTTCAGTGAAACGAAGATAATGTGAGAGAAAATGCTCTCTGGGACAATAATGCACTGGAATGGTGATACAACGTGCAACTGCTGTTGGCTCGCAACGTGATTTTCATGTATATTTTATACCTCTACTTTCATCTTTGGGATTTAATTAGTTTCCTAACAATATTCAAAGAGGAAGTTTCAGCTCCTGAGGCAATTTGGAACAAGTTTGGCCAAAATTATCTGCATTACTTAAGGATGATGTTTTTTACCCTGAAACTAAAATACCTTTATTTCTCTGCCAAGCCCTTGACTATCCAGGTAATCACAGTGCCAGACTAGAAAATTATCTCTGAATAAAAATGCTGGAAAATCCATCAGTCAAAGTAGTGTAATGGAAATATTTTATACAGTATACTCTAGATCATCTGCATTCACAAAGACGAGAGACTCATTCCCATTTCTCCTAACTCTGCCATTTCTCACGTCATTAAGCTTTAATCAGAAGACTTAAGTCTTAATCTATCCCAAATTAGCTTTAAGCAGAATATGAGGTACAAGTACTGTTAATCCATAATGGCTTATATACCCTTACATCTGTTAAAGAATAGACTGAAGGAATTGTTGTCTTGCTTTCTCACCTAGTCCAAAGAGGGCAAAGGCTAAAACTTCAAATTTAGAAAGTATGCTCAGCTACAAATACATTTGACATCTCTAAAAGCTGTAACGCTACAGCAAGACCTTGAAATCTGTTTCAAATACAGTGTAACTTATAACAAAAGCAAGCTGCAAACTCCAAATCAACTGGGTTTTCCCCCACCTCAAAACCTTTCGACAAAAGGTGTTACAATTTGTAAGCATTTATTGTGAAGAATCCTTAAAAGATATAAAGTTTAGAAGCGAAAAAAACCCCAAGCCACTCAGATCCTTACTTCATATTGTGGAGGAGCTGTTGCTGAAGTTACTTCCTGTTTTCTCCCTCAGAAATAAAAGGACTGACTCTCAAATAGTAACATGGACAGAGTATTAACAGCCACCATGCAGCACACACACGGATTGAAATCGTCTCCTGCTGAGGAGGGTATCTGGTTTATGGTTTGTTTGCAGGGTGTGTTTTGTTGAAGAACCTGTGGCTGACAGTAAGAAGGGAGCTGATGCCTGTTCCCCTGACTGCTGCCCTGGAGGGAAGGGAAGAAGGCAGCAGCCGAGCGCTCTTGGCCAGGAGAAACAGGGTATGAGGGACCAAGGACATGGAGGAGAAGCAGGCTGGCAGGCTCCCAACACCAAATACCCACCTAAGCCATAAAGGCATAAGAAAATCAGATTTCTTCTGGAACCACAGAGGGACATGACTGTGTGGTACTGGTGGAAACCAGGAACCACCAAAAACTGCTGGACTAAGAATAAGATAGATTGGAAGGGAAAAATGGCCTATTAAGTAAGGGGGAGGTTTGTCTGCAGATGATCCTGTATTAGTCCACCTCATCCAGCAGACCTGGGATGTTCTGATTTTGTGCCTTCATAAAACATAGCTTCAGAGCTTTAAAACTCACATAGCGACATTATAGAATCGTAGAATACAAGGTTAGAAGGAACCTCAAGGATCACCTTGCTCTCTCTTTGAGGACTGGCCCTACCACACATGACCCCCAACATAAAACATAAGAGTCTCTCTGCAGCCATCTAGGGCTATTTTCATCTTTTAAGCTTACAGATGACCCCAAGACAAGCAGATCGCATAAGGCACATCCATGAGCACGGCTTGGATGGATCATCTTCACCTTGTTTGTACCAGTTCATTATTAACATCTTCCAAAAATGCAGTGGATCCCTATTATCTTCCCAGCTGCAATAACTGATATTACCATAATTGCCTCATTTGTTGCTCATCAGCACAACACATAAAGGACTTTGGGACACCTGGCAAATGAAATCCACAGCCACTCCTGCAGGATTGCTCCAAGCTGTGTGTAGTATAATGCATCCTTATGCTGCTCCCACGCTGGTCTGGGGGGAAGCAGAAGCTGGGGCCTCCACCTCCAGATATGCAGACCTCTCAAACGTGAGCTAACATCAACAGCTGTAAACCCATAACTTGTACTGAGGGCCCAGGTTGGTGATGTGTTTGCTGGCAGAGCCTGTGAGGAAGCACAGCCATAAGCTAGGCACTTAGGCAAGAGGGACCTCAGGAAAGGAAAATACTCAGAAACCATCTAGATTAAAGAAGAGGAATGTTCTCTTCCTGGACTGTGACACTCTTTGTCTCTCTGGCACTGGGTTAGTAATGCCTCCAAGGACCATATTATAGAGGAGTTCTGTCATGAAAACAAACTCACTCAGGCTTCTGTGTTTATTATACCGCAGTGATTTGCACATCATGATGCTCCAGTTATCTTCGCCTGGATCTGCATATAAACTTGTTTTGGTTTCTCACCATAATAAGACCCTAAAAACCAGGGGAGAGGATTCCCTCCAGCCATTGCCACGTCTTCCACAGCAACTTGTGACTGAGCTGCTTTTGCTGGTGGAAAGTTGTTGAATGATTCAAACAACGCATAAACCAAACAGGAACTGATAACATCCCAGGCTGGTCTGTCTCTGGAGAAACCTCATTGCCATCCCACCAAACTAGGTGATGACGCACACCACTTGCAAATGGGAATGGGAACTTCCCATACTGGTCTTTTCCATGGCAGAGCTACAGGCTTGATTCACCCAAGTGCAAAGCGGACAGGACAACTTTCAGTATCCAGCTGCAGATCTGCTCTTTCTCTAAAAGATGATCATATGATAATCACAAAAACCTTCACTGATTTTGTTAAGATTATCATAAATCATATTGCAGATGTTAATACTTTTAATGAGTACTCTGAGGAAAGAAGTTTAATGGGCAATGCATCAGCACAAGGGAGAAAACATGCTGAAATGTGAAATGTAAAAACCAGTGAAGCAGTAAAACAATAACAAGTTGTCCCAGAAGAGAAGAAAGAAAGGAAGGAATGATCTTTCTCCATCAGCCATGGCAGGGCTGTTAGGAGACCCAATGTGGAAAGACATGTTAGCTCTTCAAGAGAGAGACAAAGGGAAGCAGAGGAGCCTGGTCTCAGTCTTGCACCCATGTATATGCTTACTGCCTCTCTTCCTGCAGTGTTTTCTACCAGCAGTTCAGACTGAGTTAAATCTGCCTATAGGAAGAATAGTGCAGGACTGCTGAGCTACCGCTGTCTGATATCAGGAGACAAAACTGAGGGTCAGCACCAAAACAGACGAGCACAAGCATTCAAGCATGCTGGTGATGCCCTGTGCTACACTGCTGCTCACACCAGCTCTGCACCAGGCCATTATCTAGTGGGGAGGCTGGAAGAACTCTATGATGCATTTGAACCTTGGATCCCTATGAGGATGCTGGGGAGGGACTCTTCATTATGGACTGTAGTGATAGGACAAGGGGTAACGGGTTCAAACTTAAACATGGGAAGTTTAGATTGGATATAAGGAGGAAGTTCTTTACTGTGAGGGTGGTGAGGCCCTGGAATGGGTTGCCCAGAGAAGTTGTGAATGCTCCATCCCTGGCAGTGTTCAAGGCCAGGTTGGACAGAGCCTTGG
>JANHGB010041104.1:126140-217892 GCA_026283785.1 Coracopsis vasa | reverse complement strand
CCTAATACCTCACTCTGCCACAGGACAGCAGGCTTAAAACCTCTTCATGTACATAGCAAAGGGTGGTTTCCCTCGGTCCCAAGAACAGATAATACTTCCTGCTGAGTTTTACCCTTCAGACCCAGAGAAATCATAGCCATTGCAGTGGAAATACCAACAGGAGCCATGAGAATATTATCTGAAGAGTTGGTCTTTTCTACCACACTGCGGTAAAGGTTGAAGCCAAAGTTTGCATTGAGGATATTGAGGCGCTGGATTCTGGTTTTGCCTTGGAATAGTTCAAGTATATTTCCTTGCTGAATTTCAGAAACTATGTATGGGGCAGCATCAATAATGTCACTGTAGTCATCTTCACCCAGTATCTTGTCAAGATCTAGGTAGTCCTCTTCCTCTTCCTCTTCAGGAATCAAGTCGTTAGTGATAGTGTTTTCTCTGTGGAACTCCAGTGGTAAATTCGGCATATCATAGGTGCCATTTTCATGCGGCTCTGCATCTTTAAGGCTTTCAAAATGCTCAGTGAAGTCCTTGACTCCACCAAATGTGGAGGTTATGACAAGAGCAAGGGCAAGCAAATGAAATAGAAACTTCATTCTGACAGATCAAAACCTGGAAGACAACGTAACACAGTTGAGAGAGCAGTGGGTAATTGAATTTTAGTTACCTATTCCCTAATTTAGGTCCCTGCTGAGCTCTGTCACAGCAGCAGATCTATAGTTACCTTATTTGACAGCATTTTTTTAATGGAACAGAGCTAAATAGGTGGTTAAATCTGGTTTACCCACAGATCAGTAAGTAAAAGCAGTTTTGCTTACATGATGCCTCCATCCTGCCAAAGAATTGGTTGACCTCCTCCCATACAAGTAGTTGTTATGGGCATATTTGAGCAGTAACAAACTCATTACCTAAATTATGTGGGACTCTTTATTTGTAACCCCATAACACTTGAAATATTTACTAACTGTGTTACTAGTGTGTGCTAAGAATACGACATTAAGTTTGAAGATTCCAGCTTGGTAGGAGGAGGGACTGGGCATCCACCACAGGAGCATACCAGAAGGCTGAGACGGACTGAAGAAGAATTAGAAAACCAGACATCTTGTAGCTACAACAAAAACTGGAGTTTTATGGGAGTATTTTTGGAAGAGCAAGGCTGAAATTTGCTAGAATAAGGGAGATGTAGGGAAGTAACACCAAACCTGAAGCAAGATGTGCATTTGCACTAAACACCATTAGTGGGACTGAACTGTGGAAAGCGTTAGGCATAAACATGTATCCTGGCCTACTCATGATATAACTCGGATGTGTAGACTCAGTGTCTGTGCATGCTTTCTGCAGCTGTGTGCACTCATCTGCTGCCTTTATGAGAAATTGGCTTGATTCTGATTTTTAATTCTGTTTTGTATCAGTTTACTTTTCTGTAGCACTGCACAGCACGTAGTGCTCTCCGCTTTCTTCATTCTGGGAAGTCTCTCTAAGTTCCTAATCAGAGCTTTGTTTCTGTACATTTGGTGTCATCCCAATGGCAGATTTCTAACCTCACCTGAGAATGTATTTAAGTAGAACTTCCATTTTTTTAAAGGAAAAGTTAATATTTTTGTTCTACTGAGTATTGGACCATTACATTTTAAAAGATATTTTTAAAATCAAGAATTATCCTAGATATTTGTAGTTTGGAGAGAATGAATCCATCTTACTCAGCTGTGAAGCACTGTTCCAAGAAGTGGGTCTGAGAGACTTTTCACCATAATATTGGGTTGCAGTAATTACTGTGATCTTAAAAAGGTATGAGAAAGTATAATTCTTTTCTGTGACAGTCAAATAAAGACCAAAATGTCAGTGTTCAATAACTCTGTATCAGCTGAAACTGAAATGGCTGTCTGAATGCCAGGGTCTTGGCTTCTGCTCAGACTTCTTTAGAAAATAAGACATTATAAAGTAAATTTCTGTTAATAGTACTTTTTGGAATAAAAAGGCAATTATTTACTATATAAACTAGAGCAAAATGTTGAGTAGAAATTAAACAAAAATCTTATAACGTGTTGTTTAAAATGCTATTTAAATTAGGAAGTAGTCCAAAGAACTGTTCTATAGAAATAAAATAAATAGGTATACATACCTGGACCTCAGTGAGTAAAGCCAGTGCTTGAAAGAAAACATTTTCAGACACATTGTAGCAGGACTGAAGTAACTGAGCTAACAGATGAATATTTAAGATTCTCCCCCCAGACTCATTTGCCTGAAATCCTAAAACAATTTAAGGGGATTATCCCATGTTAACAAAATCCCATTGTTTTGCAGCCCTGAAGGATCCATAGAAGGTGCTCTTTAAATGGTTTTACCCCGTGACTGAAAGACTCAAGTCAGTCTTTTTCTTACTGTTTCTTCATAAATTCATGACTTTTTCTTTCCCCGCCCCCAGAAGTCAGGCCCTTAGGGCTGAGGTACTCGGTCCAGTAACCACTGATAAATGCTTTCTGCTTTTGGCATGGAGGAATTTGCTGTCTGTAGTTCCCAACTTTACTTTCTCATCTTCACCAAAGTTCAGTTACTGCTTAGCTGCACTGAGACAGTCCAAACTTTCCTCCACTCTGCAAATATACGTGTCTTTGGTCAGATCTACCTAAAATAACAGCAGATGAAAATGAAGCTTACCTTTAAGCCACTGTACGGGAAGGATGTGTTGAACAGCTCAAGTAAGAGGAATGGCAGGGTTTAAAGCTGAACTTTGACGCTAGTTTTTTGTATATCTCCCAAAGTAAACATTCTCTAAACCAAACACTGCTAAACCTACTTCGTCAGCCAAAATCCCTCCCTTGCCTAGTGATCTCTGCTGAATTGTATGTTGCTTGTTGAGCTACTTTTATGGCTTTGCAGGTACTTGTTCACTTTTGAGGAAGATCTTTGAGCAAAACTTGTCGTGTATGTAAAGTTTCAAAGTCAAGCATGCGCATAAACTTGACTGTTACTGACCACTGAAAGCCATGTCACTGCTATTTTGTGCTGAAATGGGGGGGCATCTTAATGCAAAAATGGGCAAGGCTTCTGGCTGTGATGGTCAGGCTTCTTCAGTCAGTGTTACATTGGTGCAAACATATGTGTTGCACAAGCAACTTTTTACCATGGTGCCGTTCACCAGCTTTTAAAGGGATTAAAGGGATTTTTTCATGGCTTTCTTTTTAAATGAACAATCTACCTCATGATTTATAAATACGCCCAAAGTTGGCTTTATGTAAGGTTTCATTGAAATACTGCTGGCTGAAATACTGCTGGCTTTCATTCCCCAAGGGAATTAGTGTACATTGAGAGAAAACTTTTTAAGCTAGATTAGAATCTAACATTTTCTTAACAAAGTTTACAGTAATAATATACAGTCGTATTGAATAAAGCTTGCAGTTCAGTGAGCTATTCCTTCCACTTTTTAAACACTGATTGGACTTCTAACACTTCTTAGGATAACACACTATGATGTTTGTTACATAAATTTATCTAAAATTGCATATCATGTTGGCTGGGAGGGAAGGCTGTGCTCCTGCAGTGGAAGCAGCTGTTTGTGCACAAAGCATCAGAGAATTTTAAGGAAAAAGTGTGGAAAATAATGCTCTTTTACTTGCTTGTTTAGATAGTAAATTCTCCAGAACTGATGTCATTGTCTGCGTGGGTGCAGACAATAAAAGATCCCCAATTGGTGCCTCAATGTATTTCCACAAAGCCAATAAACAATAGCAACCAGAAGTATGTTTGACTAATATTTATTTAGGTTTGAGTTCCTTTGCACTTAGGCAGAGCTGCATGGCATTGTCTCCAGCACAGTTTAAAGGATCATGTGGCCTCTTCATCTCTGCAGTTGATAGTACACTAATATTATGTATTCTCTTCAGAGGTTACTGTATCAGCATGGTATTATTCCTGTGTAAAACAAAGGGAATTCTTACTGCAGGCATCTCAAAAGTTAATATTTCAGATAATTCTAAGAAGATCTAACTTTCTTCAGTATAACAATAGCATTGTGATACTGGTTTTCATGGGTGACAAAGAATATTACCTTTGTAAATCATAGCAAAGAAGGTACAGGAATTGATTCCTTAGAGTGGAATTAAATTATGGTAGCTCTCACCATTCTCTGGTGTTAATTTTTATTTCTTTGGTAGCTCACCAGACGCTTGCCACCCATCAAGGAGGCCAAGCCCAGGCTGCAAAAGCTGTTCCGTGACTTCTGGCTGTACTCAGTGCTGATGGGATTTGCTGTGGAAGGATCAGGTAGTGTAAATTCTAAGAGAACATTGCTCCTCACACTTAAACTCCTGACAAATACACATCTAACTCTGTGCGAACCAGTCACAGTAGGCTGTAGGAAAACTACAGGCACAAAGACACTAAAAACTGAACAGCTTACATGGCAGTTCTCAGATTGGATATCTTTACATCTTTGCTGGTTTGCTATGAGATTCAGCACAGTACAACTTCATTTTTTAACCCAAGTTAATAGCCTTAGTTAAGTATGGGTTTTGAAATGGAACATTGGACACATAGGGTACTATGGTAATCAAGTAGAAACTTCTTATCCAGTGAGAAACTTGACTTGAATTACCTAAACGTGTTTATTATCGTTGGAACATGGATCACTTGTGTTGAGTGTTTGTGCATGAAAACATGGCCCTAGGAAGTAGTGCCAAGCTTGATAGTGCTGGTTAATTGTGTGGGTCTTAATGTTATTTTTCTCCCTTACTCCACCTTCCTCTTTGTACTTGTGCTTCAGGTCTTTGGCCAGAAGAATGGTATGAAGGTGTATGTGAAATTGCCACCAAGTCTCCATTACTCACATTTCCCAGCAAAGAACCACTTCGATCTGTTCTTCAGTACAATTCTGCCATGAAAAATGACACTGTAACTTCTGTAAGAATTAATTTCTTCTGTTATCTCCTTCATAGTGTCTGTCAATGTTAAATGATATGGTAACCATGATACATTGAAATTGCACAATACCCCTTCAACCTGCCTCCTATTAGTGGAAAACAGCTTTTTTTACTCTTATGGCAGCAGTGTACGTGTAACTGGCTTGGGTTTAGTTTCACTGAGTGTCAATACAAGTGTTTAGAGTGGTAGCTACACTGTTTTGATTAGGTGTAGAAACCAAGTCTTTGTGGAGATGGAAGCCTTTTAATAATTTTGCATCAGTTTTGTGTCAGACAGTCAAAACTTGTACTGTTTAAAAGAAATCAGCAAACTTTGGAAGGAAGCAACTTACTCAGTCTTTCAAAGAAATATTAAGTGAACTTTTTCCCTTTTTATCCTCTGGATTGGTCCTGGTATATTTTTTCTCTCTAGTGTTTGCATGATAAATCTTGCCAGAGGATTATTTGTGGTAGCAGTAAAGTGGATAGAAGAGTTGTAGCTTATGAAATGTCTTTGTCTGGCTTCCAAATAGTACAGAAATCTGCCTTGTGCCTGGATACTTAGTTCTGTGACATCAGAGAATAACACAACAGAGACATGAAGTTTCAGAAACTGGACAGTATTGATGTTGATCAAACTTACATTCCTTTAGTGTAGGAATTGTATTTGTTCATTGGTATAACTGCATGGTAACTAGCAGTTATTTCAGCAGGGAGCTCGCTCAACTCCAGTATTTATTTCTGTTTAATTCTGTATTTGAAGAATCATGACTAATACAGTACTTCCACTTCAGATAACTTCATGTATTCATCTCTAGGCTGAATTAAATGAGTTGCGGAGTACCATAATAAATCTGTTGGATCCTCCTCCAGAAGTGTCAGCGCTGATCAATAAGTTAGACTTTGCCATGTCTACCTATCTCCTTTCTGTTTACCGCCTAGAGTATATGAGGTATGGATATGCTTTATGGATATGCTTTTTCCACTGATGAATTAAGAAAAACAGCCCAAAAACAAACCAACCAACCAAACAAAAAACCAACTATGTATGTTCAAGTCAGAATTGCCAGACACTAAGACAAATGGGAATCAGTATTTTGATTGAAAATTCCAAGACTGGGAATTCATTTGTGCAAAAATGCCTTTGAGGTATTTAAAAAGGATGGAATAATATAGGAGGGACTGAAAAACAGAATCTCCTCTGTATAGGAACTAATAGAAGATGGATAAAAGGGTTCTTCAGAGGAATGTGTTGCAAGTGTAATGCCTGCTCTGCGCAGACTCTTGGGCTTGCACCTCTGAAGAGCAGTTGCCTGTTCTGCAGGATCAGCGTGATGTAGGAGCTGGTATTTTATTTTGTAGTGTACGTTTCTGCCCTCGGTACTGCGTGTTAGGTTGTGCTGGTCAGACATACAGAGTTCACAGGCTGTTTGTTGGGGTTTGGGTGGGGGTTTTGTTGTGGGTTTTTTGTTGTTTTTTTTCCCTTTAAAAGCATATTCCTGCTAATGTGATATTTCCATCATGTGCAAATTCAACAAATGCCAAAACAATGCTAGCCACAAAACTCTTCTTTTTGTAGGGTGTTGCGTTCAACTGACCAAGATCGCTTCCAAGTCATGTTCTGCTATTTTGAGGATAAAGCAATTCAAAAAGACAAATCTGGTAAGATTACCTGTCCAGGTTATCCTGCAGCTTGAGATCCTTGGTAATTATCTCCAGCCATGCAAAACTAAAACAAATCAAGCAATGACATAACAAAATGATTCATGTTCACTAGGCTGCTGTTGCTTTGTTCTTGCCAAGAGCACTAGTTTTGTTTTGAAACTGCTTGGTTCAATGTTGGCTGAGTAAACATAAACGCTTTATAACTGCTAAGCATGTTTTGTAAAGCAAATGTAATTCTGATAATCAAACCTGTCACCTCTCTCAATTCCTCAGGCATGATGCAGTGTGTGATAGCTGTTGCTGATAAGGTGTTTGAAGCATTCCTGACAATGATGGCTGATAAAGTAGGTTACATGGAAACTAAAACTTTGAATTTGTGTGAATGTTCTCATTTAGTTTATGAAAATATACTTGTTTTTTTTCCTGAAAAGCTTCATACTTCTCTTTGGCATGCTTTTTAGCCTAAAACTAAGGAGAACGAAGAAGAGCTGGAGAGACATGCTCAGTTCTTGCTGGTGAATTTTAACCACATTCACAAAAGGATTAGGAGAGTTGCAGACAAATACTTATCTGGTCTGGTAGACAAGTGAGTATAGATTTCATTTCCCTGTTCCCTTTTCACATTGACCCATTACTGATTACTTATGTAGCTGATGAAGAGAGTCAAGTGGATTTCTTGACTGGTACTTCTGCTGAAGCATCTCCTTGAAAACTAACATTCAATAGTATTTTTAACTTGGGCTCTAAAACCCCTGCTTAAATGTCCGAGTCTGCTTAGTATTGCCACAGATGTAGTAAAGCAAAGTGCCCATGAAATAAATGCAATCTCAACTATGAGATAGCTCTTAGAGAGATTTTCACTCTGTATTGAACTAGGCTGTTGTGAGCCATGGCAAGCTTTGAGACTTCTGTACAAGCTTACCTACGGATGTATATAGCTCTTTCAGCAGCTATATTGCTTGATAAAGTAATTTTCTTCCTCAGCATTTCATGACTGTTGAGTTTCTGAATCCTGTCTTGCTCTAGATTTCCTCACTTGCTGTGGAGTGGAACTGTGCTGAAGACTATGCTAGATATTCTGCAGACGCTGTCACTATCTCTTAGTGCAGTAAGTTCCTTTTTCTTTCATAGAACTGATTTGTTTGTTTGCATTTATTTGATAGTTATTTGAGTTCTTATTTTGGTTTTCTTTTATTGCCAAGATAGTTAAAATTCTTATTTTAAATTCTGTGAAGAAGTGCATTTTCAACCCTATTTCATAGGTAGTGAAACTAGGGCTAGAAAGTTGTCAGATGTGGTTCATAAAGTCAAATTTAGCATCAAGAATCAAACAGGATTACCAGTTCTGGATTGTAATTGTTGAACTGTCTCATTTGAAATAAAAATTTGATGGTGTTTTTCTGATTTTTGACTTTTTTATTTATGAGTTATAGTTGTCAGATTATAATTAAAGAATCAGCTGTGATTCCAGTCTGTGCATGTTTATCCATATACCTTGAATTTATTGCATCTTAGTATTTTTGAAGATGGAATTGCTTTATAGAGTTTTATTTTTGTACTAAATGTTGAAGAAGGCTTTGGATTTTTAAAATGACCTGTACTAAAAACCGAACTGAAACACAAGCAGTTTGTTAGAGCTGTTCAAATTGACTTTGAGAGCAAATACTAGCAAAAAGGTTTGGTAAATCAGGCTTCCTGCTTAGGGGAGAGTGCTTCCTGTAGTGTTCAAGTGAAGTGATGAATTTTATCTTACTGAGAGTTGATAATTGTTTTTGTTTAGGACATTCACAAGGACCAACCATACTATGACATTCCTGATGCTCCATATAGAATAACTGTCCCTGACACACATGAAGCCAGAGAGGTAAGTGGTCCTCCTTGATTAATCAAAGACCAAAATAATGCTTGGTTATTTTTACGTCTTGGTGATAAATTAGTGAGCTATTCTTCATGGTCTTTTTTGAATCCTTCCCTGAATACATTTTTTGTAATAAAATATGACACTTGGTATTTGTCTTTCTGAATCTTATTATTTTACTTGAGTCAGTTCTTTGCTTGTTAAGGGTAGTTTATAACAGAAAACTTTAACTGGATCATGTTAGTGCAACCTACTCCCCACGTTACTTGTTACACCATTAAAACCAGTGCCTCCTGTAAAATGTCCTGTATTTTACTGATTGGGTTGATGCTCTCTAATTCTAGAGTATAGTCAAGGATTTTGCCGCACGCTGTGGGATGATTCTTCAAGAAGCAATGAAATGGGCACCCTCTGTTACGAAATCTCATCTGCAGGTAATGAGCCTGCGTCTGTGAACATGGGAGTTTTGCTGATCTTCAAAATGAGAATTCTGTGATGTTTCTCATTTTTCAGGCTATCCAGGCATAATTTTAAATTTTCTATTGCTTTAAGATTTCTTTTATAGCATTGCAGAGGATAATTAGAATATTTTTGTTCAGTGTGACTTTTGATGTAGTCCAAACCTAAGTAATCTGAAAATAACACGTTTGTAAACAGTTGATTATGCTGGATTTACTTCAGAAGTCCCAATTTGGTGTAACGGAATCATCTGCCCAGCAAAGTTTAATGCTGATGTATTAGCTGGAAACATCAGCTGGACTGAAATGGGTGATTAGGATGTAAAACTTGTTTCTTGTTTCCCTCGTGGGAGGGTGTTTTCTTCTGTCATTATGGCTCTTTTAAATGTGGAGAAACACTGCTGCTATATGAGACCATTATAATCTACAGACTTAATTTGAGCATGGGTGTAGTAAACACTCGTGTGTGACAGAGTTCAGTGAAAAGCAGTTATAGGACTGCAAGGAAATATTACAAAAGACTATTAATGATGTGCTAATAAAATAAAATACCTTAAAGTGTCTCACTATAATAAAATGCAGGTGTCTGTTAATCCTTGGTGAGTAGTTGAAGAAGCTGTGTGGTCCAGGTTAGATTAGTATTGTGTTTAAAAGTGCCTGTTCTGCTGCAAGTAACAGAATTTCTGGGGAGGCTGAAGATCTTGGATGCTGCAAATCTACCTGAATTTTGGATTTCCTTCCCTAAAAGAGGAACCTCGATGGGTTCTATCCTTATGTGAAAGGATAATTGATTACATTCCCTTCCCCCATGGAGTCTAAAGCACTTCCTTTTGTAAGGTTCTTTTTGTCAGAAGTGATTTTTTTTAAAGAAGACCTCAGTCTTCAAGTATCGCTCTTGATAACATGATCCTTATTGTTCCAAAATGGAAAGAGTCTTACTCTTTGCTATTTAGGAGGGCGTTCAGAGTTTTTTACTGCCAGGGAAAAAATGACATACAAGGATGAGTAGAGAGAGCCTGTTTGTTGTCAGGTATGTGTGTAATTAAGCTTCTGGTTGGTTGTGCTGATGCAACACTTGCTTATGAGCTGCCTTATTTTGAAAAACAGTAGTTTTCCAACAAACACTTCTTTCTTTTTATTTGTCAGGAGTACCTAAACAAGCATCAGAACTGGGTGTCAGGCTTGTCCCAGCACACAGGGCTGGCCATGGCTACAGAAAGTGTCTTGCACTTTGCAGGCTACAACAGACAGAACACCACTCTGGGTGTGAGTATTGGGCATGGTTCTTGTTTGTTCATTTGTGCAACTGTAGAGTTGTCATGCTCATTTTGTAACATTCAGTATGGCCACATAATACGGATCTTCTAAATCACCTTTGTTGTAGCACTTGAACATTACTCAGATACTTTATTTCTTTCTATCTCAAATCAAGGTGTCTGATAATCATGTTCTATAAAATACTGAAAAGTGGGAAGGTAAAAAGCAAAAAAATAAAATTGTCTGTGGTGCTGTTCTAGAGTTTTCTGTAGATTAATTCTGATGATTTGAAAGCAGTATCTTTGTGTAAGGCTGAAATAAGCAGCTTTCTAGAATAGTAACATAGGTGTTGGGTGACTCCCGTTTGCTCTGAGTTTTACGTAGAGTCACTCGGAACAGACTTTTACATATTGAACTTTTAATGCAGTTATATGCAGTTTTCTACAGTTAATTTTGCCTCATCTGTGGTTGTAATTTCTGATCTCTTGGAGAAGCATCCAATAGCGTCTGTTGTATTATTAGCCAGTTTGTTTTCTAGCAGCAGCTCTGAAACTGCCCTTGTGCTCAGCTTTAGCAGGATTTCCTTTTGGTTCTCTGTTACAGTGTCCTTCTAGACACTGGTCTCTAAACGTAAATAGGATAAAGAGCTCTCAGAGGACTCGGGAAAGGCAGTCAGTGTAGTTCCCTAAAGGGACAAGGTGGAAAAACTTGCTAGAATAAAAGCTATGCTGGAAGAAACTAGAAACTTTACAATTGGAAAGGAAATAGGAGAAATAACTTTCTCATTTTCTTAGTATGGTAACAGTATTTGTTTTCATGAGGGCCTTCCTGCATGTCAGCCAAGTGACAAAAGCTCTTTCAGAAAGCTCTCAGATTACTAGCAGTTTGTTGTGCTTTATTCCCATGGACTGGACGTTGCTAATGAAAAGATGATAGTACTCAAATTTTATATCCAAGACATGTAACAAGAACAGTTCTTAACAGTTTATCCATTGCTGAGCCAAGCTACCCATTAGCAGTACTGAAGCAAAGTGTTGCAGGAGTGTTGAAATTCTGGTGGGTTTGCTTGTATTTTAGTATGAAATCCCTAATATAAAAAATTCGTTTTACAATGTAAAGAAGCATTCTTTTTTTTGTTGGTTTTGAGGAAAAACCTCTGACACAAATTCCTGAGTGCTTCTGCACATGGAAATGTGGATCACTAGTGCACTTCATAAGGACAAGAACAAAATACTGTCTCCTCTACATTACTTTTCAGTTCAGCAAGCTGTTGTGTGGAGAGGGCAGAACCAAAATAGTACCTCCTCTCCTGTCTTCCTCCTTACCTGTTCATGAAAAGGGAGCAGCAGTGCCAAAGATTCTACCCTGTTCGTGTTTTGGTTTTGGTCTTTCAAATTAGCGTATCCAAATATGTATGTATTTCAAACTGTATCCATGGAATAAATACACATGTTCCTTATTTAATTTTTATCAGTCCTGGTACTGTTGTAGTTAACAGCCCTGATACTATTCTGATTAATAAGCATAAGGAAAACTAAACTTAAAACATACAAGATGATACAAAAAAAACCCCAACAAACCAGACAAATGTCTGGATGTGAACAGTGTAAACACCTCTGTGTGGTCTGGTCATAGGCAACCCAGCTGACTGAGAGACCCACTTGTGTGAAGAAGGACTACTCCAACTTCATGGCTTCTCTTAACTTGCGCAACCGCTATGCAGGAGAGGTAAGTGCAGGATTTCTTGTGAGTGTGGAGTGTCCACAAGCTCAGCAATGGCTTTTCAGGGGGTGGTGTCCCTTCCAACCTGCACTGCTGTATGGTTTCGTTATTTTAAGCACCGACTCTAAATTAATTCGAGATAAAGGGTATAATTTTCCTAGGTTATTAAACAGATAGTTTTACAGTTGGTCTTTCAGAAAGTTCTTAGATTGCAGATAAAGCTAAAGATTTAGGAAGGTAGTAACAAAAGATGTCTCTCTCTATGGAGTTCCTTAATCAACATGTGACCAATACCAAACTAGATTCCTAAAAATACTGTTCTCTGAAAAACCCATTATATCTTACAGGTTTCTGGAATGATTCAGTTCTCAAATGCTACAGGACGAACATCTGACCTGAATAAACTGATGATCAAAGAACTGAATGATGCTCTTGAATCAGGCCATGCTGAGTTTTACACCCAGGCCATGTTTAAGTTGACGGCTCTGCTAATAAGCAGCAAAGGTAATGAAAAGCAAATGAAGTTCTGCTTTTTGGCTGTGAAAGCCAAGAGTAATAAACTACAAAAACTATCCATATACAAACCCAGTATGCATCAACTTGAACCCAAACTGTGTTTTGGTTTTTTTCAATTAGGCTTATACTGGGGAAAGGCCTTCCTAAACTAGAAGCTCTTTATTAGGAATTGATTATACGTACTGTACACACCAGTTTCATGCTGATGTGAAAAGCAGTTATTTATTCTGTTGGAGGAATCTGTGTGAATGTTTGTTTTCAGACTGTGATCCCCAGCTCCTTCATCATCTGTGTTGGGGACCCCTGCGAATGTTCAATGAACATGGCATGGAAACAGCAATTGCTTGCTGGGAGTGGCTGCTCGCTGCCAAGAATGGAATAGAAGTGCCGGTAAGAAGCTGTTTAACTATTCTTTCTCTGCCCCTGCTAGTGGGGAAGAGAGAAAATTTGAGAGATTCAGAGCTATTGTTAATCTGTGTCAAGTAAGGATGTTAAATGTATTGTTAATCAATTTAGTCTGCCAGGAAATCTCTGTTCTTGTATTGTTGGAAGTCTGAGCACCCTCATGAAGTGGGCTGTGGGAAACAGATCCTTCTCAGCAGCAGGAATGATACAGCAAAGGAAGTCTGTTAGGATCTCCGCTGTACAATTACTTTGCTGCCGAGATGCCTGTGCTGCTCATGAATCAGGTTCTAAGGTATCACAATTCGTAGACTGATGGTTTAAAGCAAATTAAAATCAATGTCCCTGTTTATCATTACAGCCTCTGATATCTGGCATTGCACCCTTGCATAAAAAACACTCTTGCAAGTGTCCTAATCTTGTAAAAGCCTAGACCAGCTGTATTTTGTGAAATGGGGATGAATCTAATAGTAATAAAGCAACTCAGCATGGTGTAATGACAGCCCACACACAGCTGAGAAAGCTGCCTCTAGTAATTGCTCCAGTTAGTGAGCACTGTTTCTCTTGCTGGAGATAATCATCCATCTAAATTTACTTAGGTCAGTTTACATGCACATTTCAGTATTTAACTTGAGAATCAGTTTAATTTGGTTTTTCTTATACTTCTGGGAAATTTCTTTGTAATTTGTTGAGGAGATAGGTAAGCACCTTTGGTTGCTGAGTGCCCTTCCTATCAGAGGATACTGGTCCCTAGAGCAGGTTCAGCAAAAGTGAATCCAGTTGTCTCTGGTGTTGGAGGCAGTAACCTCCAGTAGAGCAGGAGGATGAATAGCACCAGCCAATCTAACAGTTCAGTCTCCTCAGCAAAATAGAGGGCTTGTCTGCTCTTGCCCTTAGTCTTTCTGATACCAGCTGAACTTCTCGGGAAGTCTTTCTTCCCTTCGTAATTCAGGATGTGGATGAAACATTTCAGGTGGGATGTATAGACCTGTCTCTGCCTCTTCATGAATACTGCAGTGAATTTTAATTGATGTGTTAGATTCTTGCATGCGCTCTGGAATAAGATTGTGCTTTACATATGAGAAGATGCTCTTGAAACAATAAATATTCATCTTCCTTTCTGCAGTTCATGCGGGAAATGGCAGGAGCCTGGCAAATGACAGTGGAACAGAAAGTTGGCCTGTTTTCTGCTGAGCAGAAGGAAGCAGATCCATTAGCTGCATCAGAAGAGAGCCAGCCGAGGCCTTGTCCGCCAGAGGTGACCCCACATTACATCTGGATAGAGGTGTGTATTTCATCTGGAACGTTGCACCTACGGCAGTGTTGCAGCGAGGCTGCAATTAAGCTACTCTGCACCACAAGTTCTCATGATTTGGGAAAGGACTGGAGCCATGCTGGTAGCCTGGCTGCCTCAAAGCCAGAGGACATGTACTTACATGAGCATAATAATTGAAGGGGAGAAAGCTGTTTGAAACAGAAAAGATTGGGAGAGGTTGAGATTAGAAAAGGTCAAAGGAGGCATGGTATGTCTGTCTCTTTCAGTTTTTGGTGCAGAGATTTGAAATAGCCAAGTACTGCAGTTCTGACCAAATAGAGATCTTCTCCAGCCTGCTCCAGCGGTCACTGTCGCTGAACATTGGAGGGGCGAAAGGCAGTTTGAATCGGCATGTGGCAGCAATTGGACCCCGATTTAAGTGAGTACTTTTCAATAACTGAATGGAGTTACAGCTCTGCCTGTGGCTTGTATGATGTTGCATTGGTCACTGTTTTGGGAACGCCAAAACTTTCATACTCTGTTTTGCTTTTTAGGTTGCTGACTCTGGGGTTGTCTTTGCTGCATGCTGATGTGGTTCCAAATGCGACTATTCGAAATGTTTTGAGAGAAAAGATTTATTCAACTGCCTTTGATTATTTCAGGTATTTCTTTCTTTGCAATTTTTCAGTGAAAGCACGTGTGTGATTTCTGAACCTTCCGTGATACTTCAGAGCAGCACCTGTCATTCGCTTCTAGTGATTTAACTTCTTCTTTTCCTTTTTTTTGCCCATTTTAACAGAAACTTTTATTTTCCTTATACTTTCATGCGGTTCGTAAACCATCTCAAGGAGGCTTAGATATAAGTTCCAGGTTTTATTTGTGGTTTATATATAAAGTAGTATCTTCAGAAATGTTTCTATTCTTTTTTTCCTTATTTTGGAGTTTATTCAATGCTCAAAACCATACCTAGATGTATAAGACTTAAAGAATTATTGTTACAGAGTGTGGCTGAAATATAGTTTCACTGTTTTGAAAATACATCCACACTGAATGTGATAATTTCAACATTTGACATAGGCACCACAGAAAATAATACAATTGATAGGAATGTCTGAATGTGAGGTCAGTCATAATACTAGATTTCAAATAAATCCAGGCTGCTGCAGACTGCTACCTTAATTTTCAGTTATAATAGGGAGCTTGTACTCTTCAGTCAGGCATAATAAAGCCATGAGGGTAAAACATAGTGGTGTGTAGCTTCATCCTTGTAGATTCTGGTCAGAATAAGAAAGATGACTTGCTTGGATTTGTGTAACATCTGTTTGGTTGGTTTTCTTTTCTTAATACATTCACCTTCACATTATTTGTGTAATTTCTTCCAAGTTGTCCCTCAAAGTTCCCTACACAAGGGGAGAAGAGGCTTCGTGAGGATATCACCATATTGATCAAGTTTTGGACAGCGATGTTCTCGGACAAGAAGTATCTGACTGCCAGCCAACTTGTACCACCTGGTGAGTTCCTGTAGGGGCTGTTTCAAAGGCTTGTTGTTTCTTTGGCTGGCTCCTACATCAGGTCTGTGCTCTGTTGTTAGATAACCAAGACACCAGGAGCAACCTTGATATCAACGTTGGATCTCGGCAGCAGGCTACACAAGGATGGATAAATACTTACCCTTTGTCCAGTGGCATGTCAACCATATCTAAAAAATCAGGTATCTTTTTGATTGCAACGAGCTCATTGCAGCCAGTTTCATGGCAGATTTTATATGCAGATGTTGCTTAAAGTCAATATTTACCTTTAATATTGGGCTCATATTCTTCTGGAAGAGTATTTAATTACCATAGTCTGGAGAGGGGGCAGGAAAAGCCTCAGTGGTAGCAAGGGGCAAAGTTTTGAAGTTATCTGGGTGTTTCTAATAGAATATTTAATTCTGTACTACAGAAGAAATAAGACTGGAGGTCAAGTTGTATTGAAAACCTGTAAGGAAATTGCTTGCTTTGTGCAAACATGCCCCTAGTGCTTTTTGGGTCAGCAGAGTGACATTAGACTGTGGGCTGTGTTTTGGTACAGTTGTAAACTGTGTGCTCGCTCTTTCTAGTAGGCTGTCATGTTTCTGAAGTGAATGCAATACTGGCTAAATTGATATCCCTGTAGCCTGTTGTACTCCATGTATTCAGAGAACAGCTGTACAATGAGTAGCTGCAGTGCTGACTTTCTGAAGTCACTCTGATCTAAATTTACAAGTGTCCTGTGGTTATTTGGTTCTTATGCATTACTGTTGCCAGGGGTGGGCAGTCTGAAAGCACCATTTAACACACTGAACAAAAGCCACTGAAAACTTTTTTATCCTTTTCTCAAGGCATGTCTAAGAAGACCAACAGAGGTACACAGCTACACAAATACTACATGAAGCGAAGAACGTTACTGCTCTCATTGCTGGTAGGTCATCAGAAGAATGCAGAAACTACATGAATTTCTAAGACCCTGTTGTTGTTGTTGCAAGATACATAAACTAAAGTATGAAATTGGGAGTGCTTTTCTTCCTCCAGAAAATGTTGTTTTCTTTCTGCTTCCCTCAGGCTACTGAGATTGAACGCTTAATCACATGGTACAATCCACTGTCTTCCCCTGAGCTAGAGCTGGATCAAACTGGAGAGAGCAGTGTAGCGAACTGGAGGTCTAAGTATATCAGTCTTAGTGAGAAGCAGTGGAAGGATAATGTAAATCTGGCTTGGAGCATTTCTCCTCATCTTGCTGTACAGCTGCCTACCAGGTGAGCTATTTCAAAAGAAAGAATTGATGTAATTCCTGCTGCTGTAGCAGCTGAGTACTTATACTGTAAGTACTGATGGCACTTGCTCGTGTTTACAGCCCCCTTGCATACTGCCAAAGCTGTTTGAGACCTTTGAAATGAAAAGAACTTGATTACTTGACATACTCATTTTGCTCAGGCTCTAGTGGAGTGCAGCTTCCTTTCCTACCACTCGTTCTTTGCTGCCACTTAGATGGTGTTTTGTTCAGAAGAAGTCATGTTTGTTTTTTAATAGCCCATTAGCAGGCATAGAATTTAAACAGTGATTGAAAGTATCTTTGAATGAAGTGTTCTCTAGCTATGTATTGGCTTGCATTTTAGTAAGTATTATAGGAGAATTAGCATAGTTGGCTCCAGAAGGGAAAGGAAATTCTTTCCCCCTTACAAAAGTGATAGTTTTTGCCAAGTAGAGTTCTGCACACTGGTGTCTGTAACATCAGACAGTGTATTTCAGCCAAAAATCCAATAGTGGGCTAAAACGCTAGTGGTTTATACAAAAGCATTGGATAAGAACCAGTTGTTCCTAAATCCTCTTTTTTCAGCATATTGGTCCTTTGGTGTGCATTATTTCATAGTTGGACTATTTGTTTATTAAGCATTTCTGCGTTTTGCTGTCCTCATCTTCACATAAATAGAAGAGGCTGTCAAAATTTTCTTATAATGTTACTGTGTTCCTGGTTACTCTTAGATTTAAGAATACTGAAGCTATTGGAACAGAAGTAACCCGTCTGGTTCGGTTGGACCCAGGAGCTGTCAGTGATGTTCCTGAAGCAATAAAGGTACTCATGAATATTTATACTGTTACAGGGCCCAGTATGCCCGTTTCGTTCAGATACATTGTTAAGTGAAGGCTGTATTTTCCACAGTGTATGTTCTAACTCTAGCTCTGTAGGAGAGAATGACAGGACAGCTGTGGAAATAGGGTGCCGAGGCAAGAACCACAGCAATAAGAGTAGGTAACTAGTTAGCTAATGGTACATCCTGCTCCTGGGTATATTCTCGCCATAGACAAAATGTCTCAAAGCTCATCACTTGCAGTGCAGCCACCATTTCTATTACTTTTGCATAATATGGGAAAGACCACTGGTCTGAGTCACGGTGCGTGGTGCTGCTGAAATTATTTCAAGCTGAACCTGTGCTGCATGACAAGAAGCCTCTTGAAATGGAGGAGACTCGTCACGCTGATCTGCAGTGAAGCACTGTAGTTATGTGAAGGACAGTCTTATCAGAGCTACATTCTGTACATCACCTGTAAAACAGATGACAGAAAACCTTGACCTTCTTTGACTCATACGAAAGGGCTCATCCTTTCTGCTTCTTCCCTGTGCTAGAACTCCTGTATTGTGCTTTTAGTAATGTGACTTCACTAACTTCATGTGGTCAACTGGGAGGTGAGGGGGTTCCAATAGGTTTTTTTTCCATGGGGAAAAAAATACTTTAGATAAAATAGCTGTGGTTTTGTAACATAAAGTGTACCATGTTCCTCTGCTGTAGGAAGCTAGATTGTAGCATTACTGTCTGATGTGTACTACCCAAACATTATTGGGTGCTATAAACCCCTAACGTGTCTGATCTGCTTTTTCAGTACCTGGTTACCTGGCATACAATTGATGCTGATGCACCTGAACTCAGCCATGTTCTGTGCTGGGCACCAACAGATCCACCAACTGGCCTTTCCTATTTTTCAAGCATGTATCCACCTCATCCTCTAACAGCTCAGTATGGGGTTAAAGTCCTGCGATCTTTTCCTCCGGTAAGACTAGTTCCAAGAACGCCTTAACATTCTGAGTAAAGTTATGGCCACAGGCTTTGTTTTAATAGCACAAAGAGACATGTATGCTGAGTGGGCACACCACATTTCAGAATGTGAATAGATTGGGATGAAAAGTTAAAGTTGATTGTCCCATGTGATACTGGCTTGTATACTTGCAACTTTTTTGTTGTAAATCACACTAAACTGTATTCTTCAGATTGCCATTCTCAATTGTTCCTTTTGAATCTTCTCTCAGTGGAAAGGTGTTTCTTCTAAAGCAGCAGAAGGCTGGATTTTCAACACCTGCCAGACTTCTAGTAGGATTGTAAAATATGTGATTATTAAAGATATTTTAGAAGGGAGTAACTGGACAGAAAAATACTTTGATTTGACGAGGAGATGTATATATAGTTTAAAATAAAGAGGAAGTGATATTTTGTTCATCATCTAACTGAAGGGAGCTTTTCTCTGTGCATGTGACCTGTCTTCCATTCCAGCTAATAAAATAATAACGATAAAACCCCTACCATCTTTTGTTTTTCAGGATGCCATTTTATTCTACATTCCACAGATTGTGCAGGCACTTCGATATGACAAGGTGAGAATATGAAACAGCTGCCTATGAACAAAACAGATTTTTAAGGCAGCTTTTAGACTTGAAACTGCAGATCAGACAAAATTTCAGCTTAAACTATATCTAATACATAGAAGAAAAATTATTGTCTCTAAAGCCTGGCTTGCTTTGGATACACCTCTTATATGAACAGGTAAACTTGAGAAACCAGAGGCTACATATCTAAGGAAAGAGATTTTGTTATGGCCAAGCCTAGATGAGGAGTTTGATTAAAGCTTTTGAAGGTCTGCATGAGAGAAGCAGTAATAACGTTAAATCACTGTCCTCAATCATTTTGCTGTGGAGCTAACCAGGGAAGACGTCTATGGGTGTCTTTTGCTCTGTCACGTATGTGAATTTCAGAACTTAGTTTCATCTTGCAGAAGCCAGAAGTAAAGCTTGCCAGCCAAATTCAGAGTTCATAAATGTAAGATCGTTGTTATCTGCCCATAAGGTATGTGAACTCTGGTCAGTGCATTACTTTCAGGTGAAGACTTCCCCAGCCAGTAATGTAGGTGACTGTATACAGCTATTCTTTGAGAACTTTGCATAGATAAATATCCTCTGCAATGCAGAACGTGAACATCAGACATCTTGTCTGTTAATATCAATCAAATACAGAAATATCTACAGACTACAGGAGTAGTTGAAAGTAGAGGAAAGGGAATGTAACTTCTGGAAATACACTGACCTTCTTCAAAAGCCTTTTTATCAACATGAATGAGAGAGCAGAGTTTTTCTTTCCATCCATTAAATATTTTCAGTGTTTGAAGTATAGCTGTTAGAAGCAGTAATATTGAGTCTGCTAGAGCTGCAATGATCTTTGCTCCTTACTGGACTGGATATGTTTGCAGATGGGTTATGTCAGAGAATACATCCTGTGGGCAGCTGCCAAATCCCAGCTACTGGCTCACCAGTTCATCTGGAACATGAAAACTAATATCTACCTGGATGAAGAAGGACATCAAAAAGATCGTGAGTGCTTTAAAATACAATCTAGCTTGATTCCTTTGTCTCAGTTCAGACTAAATCTCCTTCCTGCTTTTTTCTTGGCAGGAGGAATCTTTGTAGCTAGGAACTTTTCTCATCTGTAGAGGCAGGGCCCATTCTGTAGAAGTGTTCGAACTGAGAGAGTCCATCAAAAGATGTTTGCATCAGGACTTTTTTGGTTTTTAATATTATCCAAAGGTGGTTATATCCATATAATTTAGCTTTCTGAAATAAGCTGCTGACAGAGGTGCTTCCTTTTCCACATGCAGCTGACATTGGGGAACTTCTGGAGCAGCTAGTAGAGGAGATAACTGGCTCATTGTCTGGCCCGGCCAAGGAGTTCTACCAACGGGAATTTGATTTCTTTAATAAAATCACCAACGTTTCAGCCATTATCAAGTAAGTGTTGTACTTCAGAAATTGTCCTCTTTTAGGTCTCGCTGTTCTGGTAATTGCCAGTGTCCTGATTAAGAGGCTGAGTTGTTTTTAAGGGTACTGTGATAGTGTTTGCAGGAAAAAATAATTACTTATAAGGAATGATTTTTTTCTTTAATGCAACTTAAGAGTTGTAGGATGCAAAGGCTCATTTTAGTTTGACTTCTAGGGATAATTCGTATCTGTCGTGATCTCAGTGCTCATGCTTTGAGCTAGCAGTCCATCTGGAACAGCTATAACTTTAGAAGTAGATGATTCTAAATTTGAACACATCGTGGTTGCTAATAGTGGAATGAGGATCAAAAAAACTACAAAACCAAAAAACCTCAAGGATAGGTAAATGGTTTTACCTTCTGTTAAGACTCCATGAAATTCTTTTCCTGTTCCCAAAGAGATTTCACTGTGCAGTGTAATACAAAGACAGTTGTTCTTTTTGCATATGTAAGTTCTTTTCCTTCATTCCTAAACTGTGGTTAGGGAGAAAGATTTGATGTCATAAAAATTGAATTGTTGATCTCTTAAAATGCAAAGTCCTGCTCATTGTTGACTGTAAAGACTGCAGTAGGATATGAAATATAACTATTTGTTACAAAGCTTGCCAGTGGATGGCAGCAGCTCAGCACACAAGCTCTAAGGCTGTAAATGTGGTTTTGTTGCATATTTTTAAAACATTCTCTGGTGTATAAAAATATTTGAAAGTCTTTAAAATGCATTTCGTGGAACATACCTCATTTAAAGTGAAGCTTTGCAAACCACCAGCATAAGGGCATCAGGCTAAAGGACATTTACATCACAGAAATCAAATATTAGGCGTTCTCTATGTGCATCGTAAGATGTTTTCACCCAGTTAGGATAGGTTTAAATGGTCTGAATATCTTTCTATTTAGAATGAAATCAATCCACTGTTTGTTAGTATCAAGTTATAATTAAGTAACTGATAATAATTGTTTTGCAAGCACTGCATTTTGCACCCCAGCCTTAAAATGAATCTGGTTTTGTGCATCTGTAATGTAAAGGCAGCACAGAGAAGATGCTGTTTGCTTTGTAGATGGTACAAATGAATAAATTTATCATCTGCGATGATTTCATTATCTTAACCATTTTGTTGCTGCTTCAATAATCTGCTGCACTGCTTAAAACTAGAGCATAAGTAATGCCTTTCAGTTGCATGCTGCTACACCAGGTGAGCATGCAGTTGTGTGACTGACTTCAGTACACAGTTAACACATGTGCCTGTGCAATTGGGTTATTGTATGTACTCATTGTGCACCGTTTTACTAATCATCCAGTTGACACCTGCAGTGAACAAATTAGGCATGTAATTGCACAGGCATTTTTCTGGCTTGTTTTTCCAGTTAGCAATGTTCTTACTCTAGAATAAGTTCCACAAAGAGACTTGGTATAGCTATAGTGGTGCTTACACAGGTATAATTATGCAAAAATTTCTGTATGAGAAGGAGCCTTCATATATTTCAGTCTCGTATCTTACGCTGTTTTGGTTTGTCAACAACCTGTATGTCAAATGAATGTTAAAGCTACAAAGCAAAGACTATAACCATCGTTAAGATAGAAAGTGTTCTGGTTAGGTATTGAGCCTGGGAAGTTCTCTAGAAGTGGTGCAGTAAGAGATCTTTGTCATTACAGGAAGAAACATTCTTAGTGAAGTTTGTGTAAATTTGAAACAAGCTTGAGGCTAGTACATAGAGTATGCAGATAAATAATATATCATTCATCTTTCCAGACCATTCCCTAAAGGAGATGAAAGAAAAAAAGCTTGTTTGAGTGCTCTCTCTGAGGTGAAAGTGCAGCCTGGTAAGAAGTGATTTAATCATATGTGATATAGTGGGCTTTTTGCATTCAACATGAGTACTGTATTTTCTGCAAGTAAATCTGGAAATACCTGCAGGTGGCAGCTCTCAGGTTTGCTGCTGGGGCTGTTCTGTTACAGTTGGATTGTTTCTCTCTTGAAACAATTCAGATATTTTTACCCAGTAATTTCTATATGGTGCATCAAAACTTGCCCAAGAGCAAGTTAGATAATGCACATTGTGGATTAAAGTAGAAATGTGTGTCTGAAGAGAAAAGATAAATAAGCTCTTTTTCTTTGGGCCACCTTTTTTTTAAAGAGATGGGACACTTCTGAGGAGTTATGTTACCTCAAGAATGAAGTGTGTCCAGTTCCTTTCATTCTTCTTTTACTCCCATCAGGCATTCCCTTGAACGTCATTGTCTGAAAGTCCTTTCAGATCTTGAACATAGGTTTCCCAGTCTGAATCTCCTCTTTAAAATGAGGTTTGATGAAAGCTTTTCCTGATCTCTGTCTAACAGGTCTTAATTCTCCTACCATGTGTTGGTTGCTCAGAGCCCTCCCCAGTGCAGTGGAACATGCTGCCACATCTTATTATTGACTATTGTAAAAGAAGTCCTATCTGTACATTTCTTCAGGATTAGTTCAAAATTGTGTGCTGTTAGTTTCTGGCAATCACTCGCTAATGAAAAGGGGATACTGCATCCTTGCTGGCTCACACACCATCATCTCTAGTTTATCTCTAACATCTTATTTAATCCAGAACTATGTACTGAAGTTACAGACACTAACATCAGTTACTCTCCAAGTTGCATTGTTGCGCTAGCCAGTGGGTTTGTTCTCAGCTGTCTGCTCCATTTTACAGGCTGTTACTTGCCCAGCAATCCTGAAGCTATTGTTCTGGACATTGATTACAAATCAGGAACTCCTATGCAGAGGTACCGTGCTCTTGTTATATTCTCCCATTAAGTTAATTCATGGTATGGTGGTATTTTTTCTACAAATCCTTCTTTGGCTAACTTGCACTCATTATCATATTTGGTCTTTTCACAATTTAGTGCAGCCAAGGCACCCTACCTGGCCAAATTTAAAGTGAAACGATGTGGAGTTAGTGAGCTTGAGAAAGAAGGTTAGTAACTGCATCTTAAATCATCAACACTACTAATTAAGAGTCAAAAATGCCTTTAAAATTGCTTTTAGTGACCTGTAAAGCAGCAGGCAAATTATTTCCATGTTGAATTTTATCTGCTGTAATTCAGCTCAGAAATAAAGCTGGATCAAAGGAAGAGAGAAGAAATCCATTAAATCCATTTTTGTTTCAATTTTTTTAAGTCCCAGGAAGCAGACCACATAGTACTTGGAAGAAATTGTAACAGTTAATTTAGACTAACATAGCAATTGATTGTCTTTCCCTCTGGTTTAGACTGTAGCAAATTCCAGGATTTTGCAGTTTTTTCTCATAATAAATTCTGTTGGATGCTCTAGCTGACTAGCTTAATGCAATTCAGGCATTATCAGGTAAATCATGAACACTATCTTGATATGTTCCAGTTCAAGCAGATAAAGGGAACTATCTTATGGTATTCACCTTATGAGGCAGGAATACCTGTAGTGCACCTGCAGTGAAATGTGATGGTTTTGAATGCAGAGGACTTGTCTTGGTAGAAGGTTACTAATTGAAGTCCATGTCTGGGTTTTGCTTTGTACTCTTCTTGCAGGTCTGCGTTGTCGTTCTGATTCCATAGATGAAAGTGCAGAAGAAGGGGTGGACAGTAAGAAAATCTGTTGGCAGGCAGCTATCTTTAAAGTGGGCGATGACTGCAGACAGGTATAAAGCTGTTGGGCTTTGCAGCTATAAAAGACAGATTTGTAGGTGATGATACGTAAGAAGAAAATCATTTAAGTATAGAAATACTTTTCTTTGGAATTTTGAGAGTCTCCACTAGTTACAAACTGAGGGAAAGAACTGTGTTGTACCACTAGAGAAATTCTGGTTTGGAAACAAAGACCATTCTTTTAAGACAGTTTACCATGACTTAAAATTCTTTTTCAGAGCTTATTTTCTAATTTCACTATTGGTAACAAAGCAGTAGTTTCCAAGGTGGTATCTTCTACATTGAAATTTGATTGGTTTTGATTAAGAGGGAATGCTAGCTGTTTCCCCTGGAGTTATTAGTAGCCCTCTTATCAAAGAGTGATGGAATAGTTTGTTCCTCTTAGGTCAGCAGTTAAACCCTCAGTGTGGCTTGCTGCCCACTTAAGCAGCATTTATCTTTTCCCATTTTGATTTCCCTGAGAGCCACTGTGCATGCACAAGCACACATCTGCAGACCTGCTGGGCTAACTTTAATGTTCACTTCAGAGCATTTTTGTAGTCTTAACTTATGATCCATAACCCCTGTAATGCTTGTGCAATTTTTTTTCTTGTATAACAGGACATGTTAGCTTTACAAATCATCGATCTCTTCAAGAACATATTTCAGCTGGTGGGCCTGGATCTTTTTGTATTTCCATACAGAGTGGTGGCCACAGCTCCTGGGGTAAGTACAATTGACTGTCTGGCTCTAGAAAATAGTTCCTAATTAAAAAGACCATTTCTTTCAGCACACATAAAAATTCCCTACTGCAAGGAAATACTGCCAAATATTTGGAGCACCAGCAACAAAAAGAGTTTTTCCTCTCCTGCTTCCCACTTTCTAAAACTTTTGGCTCTGAAGTTTTCCTGCTTGTGGTTATTCATGTTTGTTGTTTGATTTTTGGGGGCTACATTGTGCAGGTAGTGGAAAGTCACATAGTTTGCATGGAAATCCTAAAAAAAATGGATACCCTTTTTTTATAAGTAAACTAGAAATTCATTGATGTGTAGGCTTCCCACATTTCCCAGTGGACCTGTATGACTGCCAAGAGCCGTGAGCAAGATATATTTTGGGAGCGTGCTTTACAGACCTGTTTCTCCTCTTCCCCTTCAGTGTGGTGTTATTGAATGCATTCCTGACTGCACATCCCGTGACCAGCTGGGCAGGCAGACAGACTTTGGGATGTATGATTACTTTACAAGGCAGTATGGAGATGAGTCTACCCTCGCATTCCAGAAGGTAAAATATCAGTTGGCAAGAACAGCAAAACCTCAACTGAGAAGCATTCTAGCTGTAAGAAATAATGACAAATAATTGGATAACAACTATCATGATGCTGTATTTGTTTTCTGATGCTGATAATCCATTTTTAGCTATGAGTGAGTTAGCTAAAGAAATTATTGCAGCTGTAGATGTATGAAGATTATCATTGAACATTGCTTCAAACTAATCACGAATGGAAAAAAAAAACCCATTGTTCAGCTGTATCTGCTGCTGGGATGAGACTTATTAAATTCTCTGTGTTCTTCTGATTTTGTTTTATCTTCTTGTTTGTACAGGCTCGTTATAATTTCATCCGCAGTATGGCTGCGTACAGTCTTCTCCTGTTTCTGCTCCAGATTAAAGACAGGCATAATGGCAACATCATGCTGGACAAAAAGGGACACATCATTCATATTGGTCAGTGATGCCCACATTCAGATTTCAGTAGTTGCATTTTCCTTCTGCTGCAGAGTATTGCTCAGAGAAGACAATAAGTCATTTCCCTTTCCAATCTATATTCTGATTTCAGGGTTTATAAATATACATGATTTTTTTCATGCTTGTTCAGTGTTGTGTGTATATTTATGTTGGCTTCTTCTGTGTAAATTTAGCTTTGCAAAGTTTTACCAGCTTCAGGAAAGTACATACACACATACATATGGATTGTACATGTATATGTACTTATGCATGTATATGTATGTAAAAAAACATAAATGTATCTTTGGGTTCCTTTCATCACTGTATGGGTATGAATTAAATTTGACAAGTAAATTTATGTAATTATGTGAGGCTGTAACCTCTGCTTTAGCTTTGATTTTCTGGAACTGCACAGATGTTTCAGCAGGGAGTTTATTTGATGTCATTCTTGTGTCTAGTCTGATGTTATGGTGATGATTCTTTTGTTGGTGTTTTTACGCTTCACCACAGTTCTAGTTGGAGTTGAAATGTTGGTAAAAAGAAGTAGATATTAATATGTGAAACCCACATCTCTTTTCTTCTGTCAGCTTTGACAGTGGACAGAGTTTATAAGGCAGATTATCTTTTGTGCACAGATTTTGGATTCATGTTTGAAAGCTCACCTGGTGGAAATCTGGGCTGGGAGCCTGACATTAAGCTGACTGATGAGATGGTGATGATAATGGGAGGAAAAATGGAGGCAACTCCATTCAAATGGTTTATGGAGATGTGTGTCAGAGGCTATCTGGCAGTCAGGTAAGGTGTTCTTAACTTCTCAAAAGTGGAAATTCATCCATGTCTAAAACCAGATGAGAAGATAAATAATAATGCACATTTGCTTGTAGGGGGTCTGAGCCTGTCAGGCTGTCCTGGTACATCTGGCAGACTTTGAAACAACTTAATAATCCTGCAATTTTACAGCCTAAATTTGTCAGTTTTTTCCTGTTGTTAAGAAGAAAAATAACTATTCCAGCTGAAACCAGGACATCTGTTCTTGTGTTATATTTGAAAATTGTATACATTTTATTCAATATATAAATGTGATATTACACACATTTCCATACATCATTTAGTATGCTGTCAAAACTTTGCAGTAAGAAACTACAGGAGAGTGAAAATCTTCCTTGTTTTCTCAAATAGGACAATCACATTTATCACCATTTCAGCTAGAGTTAATTACGTAGGAGATGTGAAAAAGTGCTACAATCGTCTGTTGTAAAATATGCGGGGTTTTGGTAGCGTCACTCTTCAGCTGTGATTGCCAGCCACTCACAGTAAAGATTTGCAGCTTTACCTTGCTCTCTACCAAGCCAACAAGGTTTGCTTTAATATGCAGGAGCACTAATAAATCTATATGAAGAGGATGTTGTACGTGGGTGGGAGGAGGAGAGTACAATAGTCTAGATAAAAGCTCATTCTATCACAACTATAAAGTATTATTGATGTTATCTTACAGAATCAAAGTTTCTTCAGCTAGTAGTCCCAAAAGGGGCTGTCTTGAAGTCAAGATCAATTTGGTTCCTTGAGGGGGAGCAGTCTGGAGAAAGTTTTGTGTTGAGAAAAAATTGTCATCCAAGTAGCAGAGTAATAGCTTGGTAGGTAATAAGTGTTCTGAGTGGGAGGAGAGGAAGGAGAAGGGAAGCTGGGCTGATGTAGCAAAGAATTACATAGAGTAATTAGGAATTACAAGATAAGCTGTTACTGTGGTATTGCTGGTTTCAGCCTTTTGTACTGTTTTGATGCACTGATTCACCTGTCTGATGCTGAAGAAATGTTGTTTAATCAAGCACTGTATTGTATAATCCTCCTTGAGACTGTTTATTTTGCAGCATTCTGAGTATCTGGTAGTCCAACATTAAGGAGGGAAATTTAATTAAACTGGCAGATTACAAGCAGTGGTGTAACTCTACCAGCAAATGAAAGAGGATTGTATGTGTTGATTTAATTACAGAAAAAGGTGTGATCCAGCTCGTTGAACCCCTCAGCTTGCCTGCTTTACCTACTAAAACTGCAGGAGTTTGAGTGCTGCAGCCTTTTTGTCTTCTTTTTCTCTAGGCCTTACATGGATGCTGTTGTCTCACTGGTTACACTGATGTTGGATACAGGGCTGCCCTGTTTTCGAGGGCAAACAATCAAGCTGTTGAAGTAAGTCAGCATATGTATGAACTGGAATATAGTCATATGTTCTTCACAGAATGTATACTGCCACAACTTGTGCAGTGAGTATAGGTGTCATGATACTCAAATCTTAAATGTCTTAATGTTGTAAAAAATGTTTAACTTTTTATTATGGAATATCTCAGAAAGTAGGAATTCCAAGGGCCTTTTTGTAGAATTAAGTTCAAGCTGTTCATTTACTGTGCAAGTATGTGATTATCTTTAAGTCTATAGGGCTAGCAAAATAAGACCGTACAGGAAAGATCTGCTTTAGTTGAGAGGTAATGTGTTGCAGAGTCTGATGTCCTCTGAAATGGTGCTGGACTCTGAAGAACAGTATCTTAAAATTTGTTCTACAGATAATGCAGTAATGAATGGAAATATGTTGTCACATCCAGCAACTTGGGCATATACATATTCTAATGTGACACTTTAAACCCTTCAGGCTTATGCCTCCAGGATTAGCTCCAGGCTGAGCAGAATTAGTTGAGCATTCCCTGTATGTAACTTCCTACAATTTCCTAAAGATAAGTACAGATTTATAAAGTATGATGGGCAGGAGCTGAAGGACACTATTAACTAATAGATGTTGTAAAAACAGCGGCTGCCTAGAAAGAGTGATCTGCTGTTCCTGGAGTTACCACTAGACTGATGTTCACAGTCTCTGTCTCCATTGTAAGACTAAAGGCAGCAAGTGCTTATTAAAACATTATGTAATTAGAACAAGGTACTCTCACAAGAAAGTAGGTACTTGCAGCAAGTGAAATAATCCACACCTGGCTGAGCATGTGCAAAACCAAATTTGCATCATGCTCAAAGGAAACCTCACTAATTTTTACTTTTGCTTTTTGTGGTTTTCTGCATACAGACATAGGTTCAGCCCCAATATGACTGAACGGGAGGCTGCAACCTTCATCATCAAGATCATCCAGAATTGTTTCCTCAGCAACAGGTTTGGCATCTGTGCATGTATTCTCTTTATGGCTAAAGGAAGGTCATCAAGCTTTGAGCAGAGCTAATAAGTAGAGTTTTATCAGTCAGATACCAAACATTTTTGAGTTGTCGATATTTCGATTACGCAGGATAGCAGCTTTGCTTTCTGAACATGGTTCATCTCCTGTCTTTTACACTGGTGAGGAAGGCTTAAGCCCAGGCTGGTCAAATAGCAAGGCTGGCTAGTCTAAAAAATGGAAGATTTTCTGTCAGGGTGAATCTTTGGCCCCAAAGTTAAGCATTTTGGCTCCTATGGCCAACTGTACTGTTAGGGTTAGATGTCTAGTTGTGATAACCTCCTTTTATATAGGGTAGGGTCACCTCTACGAATAAAGGGATAAATAGTAAAGAATGGCATTGAATGGCAACATGTGTAGCATGCTTTCTGGTCCAGATTAATAAAGTTTGATCCTGAAGGTTGTTCCTTTTTATTTTGTAAGAAGAAGGTTTCTTAAAAACCAGTACGCATGGTCTGTTGGTTTGAGTAAGAATGAAGCTGAAACAGAACCACAGTGACTTTCCAGAATCTTTATCAAAATTGCTTGTAGGCATTAAGTTGCCTGAACATCCTCCTGAAATTCTGAGCTGTTACTCTGTGCAAAACTCTTCACTAGAAATGAGTTCTAATCTTTCTACTATTTTTTCTTCATGACTTGATACTACATTAACATATTAATCATTTTGTAGACCATATGTTACTTATGTAATATTGGCTAGGGAAAATACCTCAGGTAGGGAACATTGGCAGTGTGGGTTCTGAATGTCTCTGTAGCTGGGCCATGTTTATTTGTCATCTACTATTAAGTATACTATACTATCAGGTATTTAGCAGTTTAAAAACCAACTTAATCACCACCTAGCCCATCAACTGCAGGGGATTTTCCCTTCAAGTAGACAAATAGTTTGGTATCTTGTGCAAAACTTTTGAAAGGAAATTACACGTAAAATGTAATTTTATTACATTTAATACTTTAAATACAATAAATTTAAAACTTAAATATCTTAAGTGCATGTTTTATTATTATTATCCCAGATAATACAGACTTTATGGGATATATTGGAGAGTCTAATACAAACTCTTATATAGTTCCATTTGGATCAGTTTGAGACCAGAGAGGCTCAAGTCCTGAGATACAGCCCTGCTAGAACTGAATTGGATTTTCTAGTGCCTGCTGGTGCATCTGCTCAGAATCTTAGATCAATATTGGAGGTTACAAAGGCAGCACACTGCAGTGTGAATGCCCAGAGCCACCTTAGTTCTGATAAGCTGGAGCTTCTCTACCTGTGGCATGGTTGTTGTGACCTGAATAAGCTCTTCCTATGGATAATTGAGTTATCTGTAACAAGACTTAGGTTTGTTTGTTCAGTCACTCATCAGAGATGCTGCTATTAATGCTGTTATTTCCCCTGCACTTTTCATTATTGGCATTCTCCTTAATTAAGATTCCTTTTATTTCCACATAATCCTGTCTCCATGCAGCCCTGATGATCTTGCTTCATTTAATATGCATTTTCTTCTGCTAAAACAAACCATCAATGCAATGTGAGGTGCCTCTGGCTTATCGAAACACAGGATCCGAGCTGCTGTTGCCACACGGAGAATACTTTTTTTACCTAGTTTAAACAAGAGCAGGATGTTTTGTGCTGGTCATAACAGTAACTGGGCCTTCACAATGCCTTCAAAGCACAGAGGGCTGGTTTTGATTAGCAGCTGATTTCCTTCACCCATACTTTGTTTCTGTGGGATCTTGATGCTTGTTTCTGTGACAATGGGTGCAGTGTTTTTCCAAGCTTTCACTTACCTTTGGCTTTGCTTTTCTCCTCTAGGAGTAGGACATACGACATGATCCAGTACTACCAGAATGACATCCCATACTGAGAGACATTAGAGATTCACTGCCGAACTGAAATGTGCAACCCTGTGCCCTCACTCCAAACCTGTAATAAATAGGAGATGCTCAGTCACACCTCGCTATCTTCCATCTGTTGTGTATGTGTGTGTACAAGTGGGTACATGTTTCCTGGACATTGCAACAATCACTCTGATTCATTCCTTTCTCTTTACCAGGTTCTATATATTTCTGGTTTTCCTTGGGTTTTTGGAGTTGGGCTGCAATCACAGTAAAAATTGTGCTATGATTATGAATGTGTGAAAGAGGTAAAGCTTGTGGAGGCCGATAAGTTTTCATGCAATGCAAGGATTTTATAATACCTTTAAAAAGTGAAAAATACCCTTTCCTGCACAATCCCACAAAATGCCATAGATGGGAAGGGTATGGATTTCTCTTTGGAAGCAGAAATGTTAACTTTTCCTGATTTTACTGTAGAAAAGCCTGATAATCATCCAAGTGGTGATATCTGTGTAGCTGTGTTCATACTTTGCACTGTACATGGTCCCTGCTACGTGGTCAGTATTTCATATGTACATGAAGAATGTATTTTTTCCTTTTGTGTGTTTTAAAAAAAGAGACTCTACTGAAGATATATTTAATCTATAAAATGTAATAAAAGACCTTTAGACTTTGTGTCTGTTGCACATCCTTTGCCATGCACTGAGGTTTAGTTTACATCATCCTGCACGGTTGTGTGCTGGTCATTATATTGTGACCTTTCTTTCTAATGGAGAAATTGGGATTGTTCTTCAGCTGCTTCTCACAGAATGGTTTGGGTTGGAAGCTTGCATCCAACCTGGCCTTGAGCATTGCCAGGGATGGGGCAGCCACAGCTTCTCTGGGCACCCTGTGCCAGCGCCTCAGCACCCTCATGGATTAAATATTAGAAAGAAATTACTCCCTAAATCTACCCTTTGTAGTTTAAAGCTATTCCCCCTTACCCTATCACCACATGCCCTTGTAACAAGCCTCTCTTCACCTTTCTTATAGACCCCCTTTAGCTATTGGAAGACTACAATCCTGTCTACCACCATTGTCCATCTTAAATGACGGTTTTTGTTAATGAAATAAATGTTTTGTGCAAGATTCCATACTGAGGAGCTCTCGGGAGTTCGGCCACCCTCCTCTTTAGGGGACATCTTCCCTCCGTATCCAGCCCGGGCCCGCCCCTCCGCGGCTGCGGCTGAGGCTGAGGCGATGGTTGCCAGCACCTGAGCGCCCCCGCCTGCAGGGGGCGCTGAGACGAGGTGGGCGCGCGCCCTGGGCGGGCTCAGTGCTGAGGGGAAGCCGCGAGCTGAGGCGGGCCAAAACCTGAGGGGCGAAGCATCGGGAGGGAGACCCGGCCCTGGGGCGGCCCCGCGCAGGCCTGAGGTGAGGTCAGCCCTGAGGGGACGGGGGATGTTGTGAGGAGGGCGCAGCCGCGAGGAGCGGGTTGTTGTCCTTCACACGAGGGCACCCTCCTCCGAGAGGCCGCCGTGGCCCTGAGGGGAAAGGCCCTGGGCTGGAGCTGCTCGGCCGGGCCCTTGGGGTTACCCGGGAGCTGGGCTGTGGTAGCAGGCTGACCTTTGCATGGAACAAGGTGAGGGCATGGGTGGGCCCCTGCTGTGCAGGGCTGTTGATGTGGCTGCACCCACATCTTCCCCTTGGTAGTCTTTTTGAGTATCTCCGAGCCAACACCTAAATCAGGGTGAGTTTCTGCTTTAATGAGGGAGCTCCCACCGTGTCCCCTTGGCCCAGGGCAGCTGAGGCTGCTTAGGGGGCAGCCAGCCCAAAGCCAGGCCATCTGAAGGGGTCCCTGATGCTGGAGAAGGCATCAAACGTAGCGTGAGGGCAGTGTGCTCATAGCTCTAGGAGGCAGGGGCGGGAGAGGGGGTGTGAAGGCAGCACCCTTCACCTCTGCCTGTGAGGTGAGGTCTTTGTGTGTGGTGATGGCCTGACCCTTTCTCAGTATGGAAGCATTACAGTCAGCCTGTTGAATTAAAAAATGGCTCAGGCTTCTGCAATAGGTGTTAACGTGGGTCTTGTACAGTTAGTTGTTGCCTGTGCGGTGGGTGGCTCACAGCAAGGTGGGCTCTGAGCCCCTGTCCTTGTTAGCAAAGTGAGGAGGTGCTGCTGGTTTTCTAAAAACGATTAGAGGTTCATCAGGGATAAGCCGTGTGCAAGAACTGCTTTAATTATTGATTTAATTCAGCTGTATTATACAAGCAGCTGGGGCATCGGGTAAGTTTTGTACTCTCTGCCCGCGGCTAGTTGTACCTATTTGGGATCTGTAGGAAAAGGAGCTGATTGACACTACAAATGTAGTACGCTTCCTCACACCTTTCTGGTAACAGGGAGCAGGTGGAGTGATGAGATGTGAAGTTTTCTTCTTTCTCATGGGAGGTGGTGAGGAGTTCTAATGTTTTGCTAATTCAAGTTAATACTTATGTGTATGTATTTTCCTTTTCTGCATCTCAAAATAAATGTACTGTGTAAAATGAAAGCCCAAATGAGTGTCTCAAGCAGCATTATGATGAGAAGATCAATTAAGAGCTAGCATAAATGGAGATGGCATCAGAGGTTGTTCTTCTGAATGGGTATGGGATAAATGAGCATGATTAGGTATAAACTTCTTAATAAATGCCTGTAGTAGTATTGTTAGAAATATCTGAGATTAGAAGTGACTGTCAGCTGGCAAATAATTGTATTAGGAATAATAAACAGCTCTGCTAATGCTGGACTTCAGAAGGTCACTCCCAGTTGCAAATCTCAACCCACATAGCAGTTGTTGTGTGTTCTTACATAAGATGCATAGAACCTGCTAGACTGCAATTAAAGTCAGGGTTTGGTATTGGGAAGTGAATGAGTTCGAGTGTTCTTCACAGTGCTTTTCTGTACTTGAGTTAAGCTGGCTGGAGAGCTGACATGGTCTTATTTTCTTCTGTTAGGTTTGTTCAGAGAAATGAAAGCAGCTGGAGCCAGTTGCATGTAGAGGTCAATTGGAGATACCAGAAGAACAAGCTCATTTGCAGTATCTTCTTAAAAACTATCAGATTATTGCATTTGATGTATCTCAGTTGTACAATTTCTTCTGCTGTAAAGCTTGTAGAAACATTGTGAACGTGTTAAAACTCCATGTTAGTAGGAATGACAAGCTCTTGTGACTTCTTTTCTCATTGTGGTTTCTGGTGGTGGTGCGTGCCAAAGCTCACCTGCTGCAATCTGCAGATTTCGTTTTCACAGGTTGATGTGCCTGCTTCCCCTCCTCTCAGGCTTCCTGCCCACAGCACAGAGGTGGGAGAAAACTCCCCTATGATTGAGCATCTGTTGAAATACAGAGAGGATTAGGCAGTTTGCATTTAATCATGCAAGGCATCCTAAAGGTGATTCTTCCTAAATGGGATCTGTTCTGTAGTTTCTTCCAGAGATACTGAGGAGGCAAGAATACTAAGACACTCCAGAATACTGCACTTCAGAGGGACTGAATCAATGCAGTTGGAGACAGCATAGACTTACTTCACCTTCATCCTCCCATCAGGGAAGGATACGTCCTTTATGCAGGGAGGCTGACAGGACCTTCAGAAATTGCTCAGGTAATTAATAACGTAGAGAATTAAGACCTCCATGAAGGTATTCTGAAGGTTTTTGTTCCTGAACCTTATGCTGGAATATGTCCTGATGCCTCCACAGCCCTGGGAGAAAAGAGGCATCAAAAGGGGGATGGAGGGGGGGAATGCTCTTTCTTAGATAAAATTCTTTTTATAAAAGATGCTCCTATGGTTTCTTCACTCTCAGAAATTCCAGGTCATGGTGAGAGACAGACTTCCCTAGCTATACCCACTGTGGTTCTTGCTGTGTTGGCCATGCATATAAAGAGCCCTTAAGAAAGGAGCAAAATTTATAGTGATTCATTTGCATCTGATGGACCCAGGGTTCAGTGCTACTGGTAACTTGATCAGCACTATTCAAATGCTAATCTCATTATGTGTGTTGGAGACTGAAGCAGCAATCCACCTCCATTAGCACAATGTGCCTGTGTGATGTTCTGGCTGGTACGAGGGGTCATGGTACCCCCTGCAGACATCCAGCAAATGCTGCATAGCATCAGGGTTGGTACCACAGGGAATGGAAATTTGGTAGAGAAGCCACTGAGCTGAGCAAACATGGGAAGAGTAGCTAGAGTCCTCTTTGGAAAATGCTGGAGAGGGCAGAAGGAATTGTAGCCAAGAGAACAGTTTAGATTAGACTTTTTTTTTTTCACCATAGATATGTCCATTCTTTCCCCTCGCTTCCACAATGAGCACTGTAAGAAAAAGAGCAATAAAAGGAATTTGTCTTGAACATAGATACAGCTTAAGAGCATGATTAATAATTGTTTGACTTTATGAAAAGTACTGCACCTATGCTACTTGGTGTTGAGACATCATGGCTTGTCCCATGTATAACAAGGACTAGAATCTGCTGGGCAGCATGTGTCTCAGTACTTACTAGATAGGCTGCTTCACTGGCAAAAATAGATGTGCTATTGATAACTTGCAGTCCTGGCATCAGCTGGCTTATTAAATAGCATAACCTCCCAAATACAACTGTTCTTCTGATGGGCCATTGCAATTGCAGCGGCCCTGTTACTAGATCTTTGCAGTTCTAGGTAACGCCTTTGTGTTTATTTCTGGTACGGTATCAGTTGCCTAATGGCAGTGGTAGTGTTGCTCTGAGTTTTATTACTCTTAATATGTCCCTCTCCGGGGTCAGCACGGCCATAGTTACAGCGTTACTGCTTACTGTAGCAGCAAGAAACTGCACACATGCTTGTGTTCAGGTTTACGAATGCTGTGCGTGGCTCTGCTGCCTGCCTGGGGAGAGCAGAACAGGGAGGATGACACAGTGACACAGATAATCACGTAGGCAGACAATGCTAGCAGTTCACTGAAGGGAACCTGAAGTTACCTACTTTACTGCATTCAGGTATTTCTTCCCAAGGGGTGCATGGCAGCCAGAAGAAGGGAACTAGGAGTGATTGTTGGGAGTGTGGATGTAAGTCCCACACGAAGACTATGTTACATACCCTAGCACCCCACACATGCCTTTGGGAATTGAAAACTGCTCACTCGCGACAGATACAGAGCTAGGAATGTGTCTTGGTTGGTTCTTAAGCAAGTTGTCTCAGCTTTGCAGTGCCAAGCTGGCAAAACAAACTCTGCTTTGCTGTGCTTTGGATCCCAGATGAGACCAATTGGGCAGGAGCTTTGTGAGGAGTGGTAGGTAAGCTGAAGTACAGTTGCCCCAGAAAACAGGCCTGAAAATTAATAGTCTTTGCAGCCTTGGTAGGTGGCAGTGCTTTCCAAACGTGTTGCCTTTAGAGCTCTGGTAATTAGAGTCAGATGCTGAGCTCAGGTCTCAACTCTGCGCTGCGTGTGAGGCTGAAGGGTGCTGACTGCTGCCTCTCCTTAACTGGGATCCCGCTAATTTTCTCGGCCTCATTAACTGCAGCCTCACAGCTTTGTGGGCTGGGCGGCAGAGGGCACTCCGAAACAAGCCATAGTGCCTGGGACACGCGGCTCGAGCCACGGGGAGAAACAAATGTGCCTTTCCTGTAAAGCCCGGAACTCTGGCAGGGAAAATCCTTGCCGTGACCTTTAGTTGTGACATATCTGTCACGGCAGCCACTGAGTGGTAGAGCTAGCGAGTACCTGAATATCAGATATGAAATTGCTCAAGAGCCTGGCAGTTTGTATTCCGGCATACTCTGCTGGGGAGGTTTTTGACCTTCCAAGGGACATAAAGGAAATACATTTTGCTGACTCTACACTGTTGTCTCAGGTGAAGCCTTTGAATATATGAGTCTCCTTTGGCATAGCAAGTGTGCAGAAATTCATAATGCATTTACCAGAAAAACACAGATGTTTGTTGTGGACAGTGCAGTAGTTCCCCATGTTATTATTGCGCTGGGTTGGATGAACAGCAGCTGTATTCAGCTCCAGAGACAGCTACATTTCTGTGGTTCTGTGCTTTTGGAAAGGAGCTTTGGGGTGAAAGGTACTCTACATGCAGGCTCTATAAGTTGTTATTTTAAGGTTCATTAGTACTTACTAAAAAATAAAAACCTTCCCACGTAACAGTAGTCTCTTAGCTTTGAGCAATTCGCCTTGGGCTTCGCTTTTGCAGTAGATATAGTGTGTAAATGGCACTGTGAAGCCTCACAGAATTAGCAGAACACATGTGTTAAGATGGGGGAAGAAAACAGGTCCAAGAAGAGACAACACTTTGCTGCATCTTATTCATAATTCCTGTGGTCATTTTGAATATAGTCAAGTAGTATTTAATAGTCTTCTCTATGCTGTCTGTGACAAAGGTGGGACGAGGTGTTTCGAATCCTCTACCATGGTCTGTCCTGTTATCAGGTTTAAAAAGTGTTGTCTAGGGATGATTCCCAACAGAAACCTGTGCTCTGAAAAGTACTTTCTCCTTCTTACCCCACATGTAAGCTGGGATTTGAATTTCAATGTTTTTAGCATCAAGCCTGATCTTTAGGCTGCAACCCCAGACAATAAAGAATCAAGCAAGTCCAACTGCAGCTGTGGCTCTGTCACAGATCAGAGCTTAAACAGAGGGGCACGCAAACATACAGTAATTCCAAGCTCATTAGCTTGCAGACAAGATGACTAGATCAGAGGAAGGGATTAAGCTGTAGGTAAGAAGACAAACCTGCCAAAGAAATACCTGAGCTGGATCCCTGATGAAACCTCAGAAAGACCTCAGGAACCTGAAAGCCCAGTTGGTTTCCAGGACAATGCTGAAATTATTTTTTTCCCCTGCCTTTCTGCTGACACTGTGATCCTTCTTCCAATTTGAAGAGAATTTTCTTTCCTTTGAGATACAGCTTTTATCAGCTTGTGGGACAAGTGACTCAGTGTGGTGCCTGAGGCTATGAGAACAGGGCTGATGTAACTGAGTTCCTACCCATCAGCTGAGCCTGGAAAACCAATCATGTTTGTGTTTCTGCTTTGTCTCAGCTGAAAGGTAAAATTTCTAAGCTTAAATCTTACTGAAGGTTCCTTAAAACCAGAGCAAACTTAAGAGCAGGTACATCAGTTTGCAGCTTTACCGAGGAGCAGGAATTAGTGTTGCTGTAACCTTGTCACATGGGATATATAGTGGGCCAAATCCCTTTAGAAATGCTTGAAGTGAGACGTAAGGAGCTTGATTTCTTGCAAAAGATGTGCTCTGAATTTAGGAGCTGCTTTGGCTACTCAAAGCAGCTAGGGAGCATGAGCCCAATAGGATGTAAATTGGGAATCCAAAAATCAGATGCAATTTTTTCATTACTGAGTACATTTGCGTGTCTGTGCAAGGGAGCTCACAAAGTACAAATTGAAATTGTAGAACTTTTTCTTCCTGCTACTAGGATTTTTAGCATTATTTGTAGCAGTATAGGTAAAAGTACATTTCAGCAGATGCAACTTGTACATTGAGAATAACTCTCAAATTTAAAACTTATTTACAACTGAGCCTGCTGCTGATTCCTATCCCTCAAAGTTATTGTGGTTTTCTGTTTTCCCAGGACTTTGTATCTACTAGTTGTGTAGAAGTGATAGGAAAAGCAAAGCTTGCCCTTCACTTTATTAGGGAGCTTTTGCAATAAGTTTTTCTCAAGGTGCAGATGGCCTTTCCTGAAATGGTGGGCCTGTTACGCCTCTCAGAAAGTTGATGTACTTTGGGAGAAACGTATTCACTGGACCTGAAACTGCACTACACTGATTGGGAAGTGGAGGTGGGTGCTATGTCTATGTCCATACAAGCTGCCACCGCTAGATGACACCATGACTCTGGCAACAAGGTCCAGATGAACCCTAAAACCAAGGGCATTTTGGCTGTTCTGGAGGGTTTGTGACAAACGCAAAACACAGGCTGGATTTGCAAACCTTTCAGTGAACCAGGGTCAAGTTTTCCTCAAACGCAGGCTGAGGTTTGAGCAGAATGGGCTCAGCTCCAGGTGACAGGGTGGGATTTACAGTTTGGGGTGGAAACCATCTGAACGTTTGACTTGCAACCAGGCTGAATTTGGCTGTGGTTACACTTGGAGGGCCTGTGTGTATTTGAAACAAATCTCAGACTGAAGTTCAGGGAATATGACCCTGCCTGAGCCAAAACCAGAAGGGGTTTGCACATCCCTGCTGAGAACTGTTCTAAGAAGCTTTCGTGTGACTTCACTGCTCACCCAAGGTGGGTCCAGGCGCAAACCCAAAAGCAGTAGTGTCTCAACCTGGTCAGCAGTAGCCACGCTTCCCTTTTAACCTGTTGTCACTGTGGGTGGTAGGTAACTAAACACTTGACAGGGAGTCATCGAGCACGCCTTGCCAGGCTGCCACCACACCGTAGCGCAGTGGTGGCTCAGCCGCTACAGGGGCAGCCTAGTCTGGAGGAGTGCTTTGATTTCTCAGCAACTGACTGGATACTCACCAGCAGAAGGTGTCTGTTTCTCCTCGACCGTCTCTCTGGGCTCCTGCTCTTTAAATTAAACAGGGTCTAGCAGGCACAAGTCTGCAACTGTTCATCAAGCAGTGGCTGTTGCTTGCTGCTTCTTCTCTTTTTTTTATTTTGTCACAGGAAGTGCTTAGGTATTCCCTAGCCTGAAAAACCTTTGTTATCCTATAATTACTGTGTATGTACACATACTAAATTTACTTTTCCATCGCTTTTTTCATCCATTTCAATCAGACTCAGAGGATGTCCACATGAAACATGTTAGTAAACCAACCTGCATGTCTTCTACTCTTGCAGAGTATTTCTGCATCCCGATGTTTAGCAGCTATCATGTAATTATGTGGCTCCAAGGGTAGATTCAGGGAATTGATAATCTAAGAGATATTTGTACCGTGCTCTGTCACTTCCTTTGAAATTCATGTCTTTCCATTACCGCCTCAGTGACAATCCTCACATGCAAACTGGCTGAATATCTTGTATCAAGGAGTCAGCACAGAGTGACGGCATTCACCTAATGGGCACACTGTGTGTAAGCTACCCCTAAATGCCTGCTTTCCTTGTGTCCTAAGCTAATCATGGCCTAGAGGGATTCCAGCAGGTTGAGACACAAGTCTTTTTGGTAACACTGTTGACTCCCAATAGTACTTGGAGATTTGGATTTTATTTTGGCAAATTTGTGGTGCATGGGAGTTTCCTGACTTGGTAGCTTCATACATTGGTATTTTCAAAGGCTGCTCAGATGGCCAGCTAAAACAAACTAGCTGTATTCATATGGTTATCTTATGTGAATTTGTCATGTGTGTAGAAAACTCATTCCAAGTAACATTCATAAAAGCTTCCTTATTATTTTAAGGCTAAGCATCACAGAAAACACCACTACAAATGTTCTGGTTTACTGTTTGGTTTTGTAGACAGATTAGTGGAATATTGTCCCTGAATGATCCCAGAGCTTAGCCCTGGTTGGAGTATGTTTTCTGTGCAAGTCACCTTTCATGTAAAGCTGGAATTTATATTTCTGGTGCTTGCTGATATTATGTCTATTTCTGTATTCACGGATGGAGTCAAAGAATTCTAAAGGATTAATTTAAAAACCCCTCAGTTCATAGCCCATCATGGAATAGCACTGTCACTGTTCCTATATTTAATTAACCTCTAAATTAATTTACTGGCTTACAGCATTTGAGTCTGTAGCTCTTCAGAAAACCCTGAGGGTCTTTTTGAAATACAGGTACACGTTACCTTGCAAGGCTGCAACACTGTAGCTGATTTTAATGAGAGACTGAATATTTTTATTCACAGTTTAGACATTTCATTCTTAGGACCCTTCACATGATCAGGCATTGCTTGGTCATAGGGGCAGGACCCTGGGCAGGAGAAATATGAGGTGAACTTTCCTTTTTTATGCTGTAATAGTTCAGCCAAACATTCTCTACTACCAGTGTTGTGTAAAACTGACACCAGGCCAGGTCAGGGGAAGCAACAGATATGGGTAGGTAATAGAAATAAAATAAATGGGTACTCATGGCTTAGAATGCTGATTGTTGTATGAATGTGTTGTCTGTATCAGGTTGTTATTGTCCAAGTCCGGGACAAGCTTTGCACCTTGTAGGAAACAGCAATGTTACTGAAGCATCATCAGTGCTTGTAGATGTAGATTTCTGATATATTCTGTGACTGACTTATTCATAGGCCTGGAAAGGTCCTATTCTGTAGAATGTCTGTGAGGCCAAATGGGACTGTTTAACAGGATGAGATGCAGCAAGCCTCTTTGATGCAGATTCCTATAATGCTTGTAGCTTTCTCTTTGGCTGGGGATAGGGAATCTTGCGTCTGAGAACTGATATTTTGCAAGTTAGTGCTTGCTGTCTGCTCACTTTCTGCATGTTGATGTGATGGAGAAGCAACCAAGGAAGCTGATGGAGAGTCAGCTTCTGTTGTAGTTTGGAGACACTTTTGAGGATCAGTGTGTCTTCCCTCTTTTCTGCTGCCTGTGCCTGATAGATAGTTCCTACATCTACACACAGGATAGCAAAATGGGTAACATCTTGGCCTTGTGCTGGGTCCTCCAACTAAGATCAGGAGTTTATGGCATGTTTGATAGCTGGATTTCACTGGTGCTGCTTAACACCGTAACGCATCCACTCCCCAACCACCTTCTGCAAGGTTAGCTTCCCATGTGGATGTGAGAGTCCCACAGGTTGCTCATGCAGATAACCTAAATGGTGTGAGCTGTGCACAAAACTGCTAAAATGGGAAGCTTTTCTCAGCTGGGTCACTTGATGGGCTGCATTATGTTGGGAAGGTAAGCAAAACAGCCAGAATCTGTCTGTAACAGAGGGCAATGTGAAGAGCCGCATGTTGAAATTGCTGTGATCCCAGGACTTGAAGTGCCAAGGCTTGGCATTCCATCAGAAGAGCTGTCAGACTCTTAGCATTGCGCCTGTTTATTGGGCTTGCTGAGACCTTGATTGGGAAGGATTTTCATCTTTTACAGCTGGGAAATGAGAGGCCTAAGCACACTTGAGTCAGTGATGCAGACTTGCATGTGTCCAGCTCTAGCTTAGAAGCTGATGGTGCCCTCACTGAGAGATTTCAAAGCAGAAGAGCTTAAGCAGGGCACTGAAGCTCTCTCTAAAAGTGAAGCAAAAGACTGGGGCGCCCTTCAGGTGGGCCCCAACCAGTATGTTGTCAGTAGCTCATGGCAGTGTTAGACAGATAGACTCCTGCCGCCTTTAGGGGATGAGAGTGTAACTGCAGGGAATGAAAAAGCAGGAACAACTTCTTGCTTGAAGTCCTGCCTGTAGAAAAGAAGCTCCAGCAAAGCCTGTCATTCTCTCATTTGTTTTTTCTTTCTGTCTCTCATTCTTCCATCTCCCTGTCTGGCCATTTGTGCTGCCTGCCTGTTTGTTTGTTGACTGAGTGCCTGCTGAATTATTTAACAGTCTGACTGAATTAAGTAGCAGCAAAAGCGGATGAATGAATCCCACCTGAGACTCTTACCAGGGAGAGGGGGTTGGAGAAATGAGGTGCGCGCATGGGGGTGTTGATACATAGTGCTTAATTAATGTACCAGCCCATTCCAGGCAAAACCTTGAGGGAGGAGAAACTCTTCTATTGCCCTGAGGCAGGGGCTGGGGAAAGCCAGGCTTCTGGCTATCACACTGGGTCAGGTGGCAGCATGCCCTGTTTCCAAGCTGGGTGGGGGTCCTGCTGCTGGGACTTGCCTTCAGCCTTTGCAAGTGTCATGTCAGCACGCTGGGATGTAGCAGGGCTGTCAAGCGGCCATTCTCCTCTGCATCAGTTGTGGTGTTTGTGATGGTGCTTGTTCTGTGTGGGGTTAATTGGGTTAATGAGCACGTTGTACATTATTAGAGGATGAATTGGCAATTAATGCTAATTATTGTGTCTCCCAAAGTGCCACAGTTATTGAGGATGTTTAGAAGGACAAGGGTTCTTGTACCACACACAAAATCAGAGCTGACTATCTGAATACCAAAGGACCTCTCTTTACCAAATGGTGGTGCACTGGGTGTTTGACATAAGGAAATGTCTCCTGGTTGGCATATCCCTCCCAGCAAGAATATTCAAGCCTCGTACACAGTCCTTAGCTCACGTAGTTCCTCTCCTGTCTATCTGTCTTTCTGCTATGAAGTCTTACAGATGGGGAGAATGAGACACAGATCATTATGTGATTTATCTGGTCTGGTTACTCTCACTAGAGCATGTGTGCTCCAAGCCAGCGCTCCCTGCCCAGTGGTAGACATGGCCTTGTGACTCTGGAACGTGTCCTTATCACAGTTCTTTAGACCATAGCAATTGGTTCAATGCCAGAGACTCTGTTCTCCTTCCCACGAAACTCTGTGCTGAAAAGCCACAGTTTTCCCACAGGTCACTATTTGCCAAAAATCTGCAGAGGCAGATTCTGATTTGTAGATATGCCAGTTTGGGCAGTTCTTTAGGTTCCATTGCTTTGTCATGCAACTATTACCTTCATGCCACTGTAGTAATGCCATCCTGGCTCTTCCTACTATGTAAGTATCCCAGTAAAGATAACCTAGGGATGCCTTTGTGTCCTGAAGCTAGCTGTGGAACATTGTTTCTGGGTACTGAGTGGTTGCAAACTATAATTGTTACTGTCTATAGCATCCATTTGCCATGTGAGGTATGATACTGTCTCTAGAAGGTGGATAAAGAGGGAGCTGGAAACAGCAAGACATAAGAAGAGCACTGTGTGATCAAAAGCACATGCCTCATGAATTTATCATGAACTAACTCCCTGGGACTCTTACTACATAAATCAACTGGTAACTCACCATGTGAAAGATCATATATAACAATTCACCATTTCTTTCCCATTTCTGCTATATCCCTCTTCCTGAAATTCACTGTACAATTGCTGTGAACGTGCTCATGCACACTGCTCTGTGGCAGAGATATGTATGTGGCACATCAAGGTAATGGATTTTTCTTGAATAACCTATGCAAGTGCTGTCATGTTTTGCATCAACAGTAAATGATTTCATATTGCATAAAGCAAGGAGTTTAAAAAGAGTTGATGACCCTTTCTGGCTTTATTCCATATGGGGGTCATGTGTCTGGGTTACTGCCCAACCTTTTCCAATAAGTTAATTCCCACTCTTAGAATTGTAATGGCTGCATTGAGCTGTGCTCCCCTGCATAATGATTACTTACAGAAAAGAAAAAGTGCTTTTTCATTGGACTCCAGCATTCCTCCTCATGCCTTGCCAGCACTTTGTGCAGGTGCCTATACTTTGCACTTGCTGTGAAAACTGAGGTATCAGATCTGAAACTGCTGCTGGTGTGAGCATACATGTTACATTCTGAGGCTCTGCAGCAGTGTCTGAGTCAACCAGGTCTACACTGTCCCTGTGTCTACAACTAATTTAATGTATTTGTTTAATAAGAAAACTTACCTGTCTTGGATTGTCATCAGATATCACCGAGCTAGATTTTAGCAAAGCACTTTATAAGGTATTTCATGGAAATACACTCTCAGAGAAAACAGATACATGGCTTCTACCATAGAAGAAGAGCTAACAGTACAGGAAAGGAAGTCAAAAGGGTGGAATATGCCAGCACAAGGTTGATGTATTTATGAATGTTAATTCTACTACTTATATATTCACTGGACAATATTAAGATTCTGCAGAAACATCTGTATATACAAACATATCAGTGGAGTTGAGGCCCCTTTTCCTTTGCCTTTGTACCCATTGAGTGGTACTTGCCTGCTCTGGTCTCTGCAAGAGGAAATGACCCTTTCTGGTGCTGCCATCTCCTGCTGTGTTTGAGAGAGATTTACTGCTCTCTGCTCACTAACTGTACTCCGCAGCTGGTATAAAAGCAAATACTTAAGGGATGCATATGTCAGCAAAACTTGTTCTCCCTGATTATTCAAGTCAGGCCAAGGATGGGCTTTCTGTCAAAGGGAGGATTGTAACTCCAGATCTTTCTTTGTCAGGCGATGTCAGAATTTCCCTCTAGGTCTGTTCCTGTCCCACATGTCTGAGCTTGGAAGGAGAAGAGGATAGTCCTACCTAGAGTGTCAAAGAAAAGACAGAGTTCCTGCCTGATGCTGATGCCATTGGTTGATACTGATGGTTTGGGTTGGAAAGGACCTTACTAGTTCCAGCCCCCTGCCATGGACAGGGACACCTCACACTAGACCATGTTTCCAAAGCCCTGTCTAACCTGGCCTTGAGCACTGCCAGGGATGGAGCATTCACCACTTCTTTGGACAACCTGTTCCAGTGCCTTACTACCCTCTGATACCAGTGTCAAAGGGAGATCTTTCTGAGCATCAGGGTCATCCTGCCTCAGACTTGTAATAACTGGTGCAGCTGGCACTGCTGACAGTGGCAGAGTAAAGATCATTTTATCGCTTGGCAGATTTGGCAGGAAGATGATGGAAAAGATGCACCTGGGGGAGCAAATACTTGGGTGGAATGAGTACGAGAGAGAGACTCAGAGATAGCAAGGGGCTGGAATAGAGGAAGGAAGGTATCCAAAATAAAATGGAAACAAGGGGTGGAGTACTGTGGGAGGATACAGACAGGGACTTAACTTGTCAATAGTCTGGACAGGATGGTTTTCTTCCCTTTTCCTTTTCCAATCTCTAGCCTTTCTCATCTTTCCAAGTTATATATCTTAACGTGTGTCTTCCATGGCAAGTTAGTCCAGCATGTGTTCTGCACTGCTCAGCTCTCAGCAACTCAATCTGTGCTGTTTCTTTTTGTTGAGATGATTTCCCTTTTTCATTCTCCCATGTGGGAATTTGATACCAAGATCAAACCTTTGGATCTGTTCCACCGACAGGAGGTGATGTGTTAACAGGGAGATGCAATGGGAGCCATCCATGCCTAGCACTTTGGAGCCTTTCCTCTTCCACTCATGGATGTTTGCTAAAGAGATGTTTTGGTTTAACTGTAGCTTATTGGATTATGTGATTATGGCATTTGAATTCTTTATTAGATCTTTTCTATCTTGGTCCCTGGGGTTGAGAGGGACTTGTTTTCTGGCCTTTGATGTGTTTGAAAAGTCAGGCTATTTGTATCATTGCTCTTCTGCTTTGATTTTGTGACTCCTTCTCTGGGGAGCATTCTGATGTGCAGAGCTCAGCTTTGTGTGTGTCTGCTGCATGGGATGTCTTTGTGATTTGTTTTTGTACCAGGCACAAATCGCCCCTCCTGCTCCCTTCTTTGCAAGTTACCATAAAAGCAGACAGTTGCTGACCAGTTCTTTTGGAAAGCTTGTGTTTGCTGAAAGCTGCACAGAAAAAATCAGTGTTTTGGGAGAAACACAGTACCGTTGCTTGGAGGAGATGGATGGCATTGCAGGGTGACATTGCAGCAATGCTTCAATTTCCCCTCAGCCCCTTTTTCCTGTGCCTAGAAAAAAAAATCTTACAGACTTATCAATGAATAATCCTTATGTTCTGTTGTATCTGCTCATTCCTAATGATTTTGATTGAGGTGCCAGGGGAGGAGGATTCCTAATCCCATAATGGGAAGTGAGAAGCTTCTAACGTCAGTGCTTTGCCACAGAGCAGCACCCTGTGAGCAGAATACCAGAGAAGGCAAATTTGCTTAGCCTGCAAGAAAAGGTCAGGCCCAGGCCAGCAAACCCGCCAAAAAGGGTTGGTGTGGTGAACCAAGGTAGGCTTCATTTGTCACCTGTCAGTGTGATACTCTTAATAGCATGGTAGTGGAAAGGACAGAGGGGATTTCTGATGGGGGGAAGGGATGTAAGCCATAATTAACTAGAACGCTGAAAGAAAAACTCCTTCTTGGAGCTGCCGAGTTTCTCTTGTGAGCTCAGATGCTTTCACATGTGCTCTTAGCTCTGAGCACAGCCCGTCCCATAAGTCCTAACACCCATCCATGGTTACTTTCTCCAGTGTGTCATATTGGGAAATGGGACCAAATAGAAGGACGACTGAACCTTTGTGGACACAGGCAATGAATGCAGTACAAAGATGTGTAAGGCTGAGGATTCCTACCTATGCGGAGCACAGGCTCAGTCTGAGGTGTTGTCTGAGGGAGCAGAGAGGAGTCTCCCATACTTACATTAATTCTGGAATTAATCTCCCAACCCAGCATGGGGGAAAAAGGGGCTCATTGGCTCCAAGGAGGGAAGTGGTGGTATTAATGGTCATCCCAGAAACAAGAAACAAGGGGTTCCTCCCCTTCCTTTCCGTGTAGCTACTGCCTGTATTTGTATTGGCTGGTTTGTGTATAACCTTTCTTGCATGAACAGTTACTGCTGTATTCCTGCTTTTCCCAACACTGAAAATACGCATGTTTTCTCCTTTTGTTCCTGAGTAGATTCCAGCCAGTGCCATGTCCCTGTGTAACACAGCCGCATGTGTCACAGGCTGCTTCAATGTTGAAGCATATGCTAATTGGAAACAAGCAATTTGGTGACCTCTTTTTCTCCCAGTGCATAGTTTGGAAATAGCTTTGCAAGGGCTGCCAGTGCCAAACCAGTGATTTGGTTCCCACATCCTGCCTATCATATGTGCGAGCTGCTCTTGGCTTGCATGACATGCTCTGGCAGAGCAGACTGCCAACACTGAGCCTGCGTTTTACCTCACCCCCAATAGTTGTAACTGAGGTGGGCCTGAACTGTTTTTAAAGGAAACCTTTCAAATGTTGTTGCAACAAAACATAATGGCAACCTCTGATGCAGCTGGAAAACATCTGCAAACACTTGGAACAGGTAACAGTTTGATGAGGGCGAAGTTGTATCAGACTGCACATGGCTCTTGGGGATTACATTAGCTGATGGGGTTAGCGTGACCTCTGGTTTGGCTTGGAAGCACACTGTGTTCAGGCAGTACTGGTAAATCATGGCAGCTCCTTGCTTCTGGAGAGTGTCAGGATGTAGGATACCAAGCAAAAAGATAATTTACCTGACAAATGTAGCCCTACTCTTTATGAAATATTCTTCCTGAATTTGCTTATTATTCAAAAGTTACTGGATTTCTGTGTTTTGAAGGGTGAGAAATGAGCTTTTTGGATTGTCATAGGCCATCTTTTAAACAGCTGCCTGCACTTGGTGACTGTGGTCACTGCTTGTGGTTAAATGACTAAGGTTTTGTATTCCCTAACCTTAAAAATAGTTATGGTGCAGATTTTGCTGGAATTAATTTTGTTGTTCTGTTTCTGTAAAGACTTTGGCATGTGGCTTTCTGCTGATGCAGGCAATCATGGAAAGCATCTTTGAAGCTTCATTATTCACAGAAATTATGGCAAGAGCATAGCAATGACAAAAAGAGTTATTCCCGTAGCCAAATAATGTTTCTTTTGCAACATTTGCTCTGAGGAGTGTGTTTATGGTCAGGATGTCATGATTTTTATGTTCCTGCAATTTTGGCTTGAGATCTCTGTGGTGAATAGGGAAATGAGGACTATAACAAGTGAAAAGACAGTATTGTATTCTGAGCCCTCTCTGCCTACAGTCTCAGGATTGCCACTCTCTCAACTTTACTTTTTATTAATCATTTTAGTTGTAATGCCAGGTGAAGTGGATTTGGAGATATAAGTATTTTTCTGATTGTTATGGAGCCATTAAAGACCATTGCAGTTGCCTGTACATGATGCTATTATTTTTATATCAGGAAATATATATTTTATTTTTATGTCAGGAAAGCCACAGGTCATCTTTTTTTCTCCTCTCTTAATAAGGCACACTTGTCAATTGAAGCAGGCACACTCAGAGCATGGAGTATCTCCTAAATACAAAACAAAAAGGCAGAGCTTCAGTGCTCCAGAGATCACTCACGCTGTCCTCTGGACCTGTATGGTGCTGCTTGAAAGAGCAGTCCAAGCTGCTACTAGATAAGATGTCCACAAGGAAGACTAGTTTTATAGGTGTCTCATTTTAATTTTATCAGATACACCTTATGCAGAGTAAATGATGTCAAAAGACAGTGTTAGACCATGGCAGAAGTCCTATATCTGCACAGTAACCTATGTGTTGCAGACACTATTGCTTACCGAAGAGGTCTTTTTAGGGTTTGCAAAGAAGGGGAGAGATCTTGGGGTTTTAAGGTTAAAAGGGAGAATTCAGTTTAAATATTTTCTTCCAGTTTCAAATCTGATTTAAGTCTAAGAACCACAAATATTTCTTCCTCCTCATCTTCTTTTTAAAATTTACTGTAATACTTTAACTGCTTTGTGTCTCACTATATCAATCATTATGGACTGATCCATGAGAAGGCTTGTCAGTGGAATCTCCAGTTTAAGCATTTTTGGGAGCAGGACAAGGAGGTTGCTGGTGTGTCTACCAGCAAAACAGGGGAATACCAGACCTCAAAACTGGGTCCGTACACCACTTCCATATCTGCGTAAATTGTATTGATAAGGAGTAGGGCTCACAGTGAAAAGCACTGGGACCTGGGACAGCCTCTAGGCTATATACAGTTATGCAGATATGAGGGCATATTAACAAATGCAGATGTTAATGAATTAACATTATTCTCTTCCCTTAAAAAAAACATTTGCATCAGTCAGATTAGAGACAAACATTTTCTTCCAGATTCAGCTGTACTGGTAAAAGATGTTACCATCACCAGCTGATACTACACCGGAAGAGCCCCAGACAAAGTTGAGTATCTGTCTTTAAGCAATTTCAGTTGTTGGCCACAGAAAGCCTGTTGGCTCTGCCTGAAGAAAATGAGGGTGTGCTCACAGGAAGTGTTCCTTTTGCAAATGTACGGAAACCTGTGTAAGGTCAGAAGAGATGGGAAGAATAAGGGAGCAGATGGAGGAGTTGAGCACTGGTTCTGGGTGATGGTGTCCTTAAGCACCAGCGTACCACTGAAGCAATAGCAGAAAACTGCCTGTGTGTAGACACATCTTTGCTGTTGCTTATAGAGGAAAAGTTTCAGCAAATCTGAAATTACTTGTTTACCTGCCATAAAGAGACAAACTAGAGTAGGTACCACTTTTATATAACTTTTAAGGTGCCTGCCCAAGGTTATGTGAAGTTGGTGGGCAGTGACAGACCTAGAAACAGAACATATAGAACAAATAGAAAAAGTCAGGAGTCCTGACTTCTTAGCTATCTTCACTAACCATTAGATGATACTTCCTCCAGATGTTTCAATAAGGGGTACTATAAAAAGTTCCTGACATTGCTGTTGCAATTCCTCATTTCCAAAGGGCTGCCTGCCTTTATGTTTTTAATATCATTGCTTTGAAGCACCATAGCTAGAAGTGACAGTGCCAGAAATAATAATAACAATAATAATCTGCATAGCACAACAGGCATTTTACCAGCATGTAGGAAGACAAAGGTCTCTGTGTGTTTTGTATTAGCACGCTGAAAAAGTCTTATTGAGTCTATCTGGAATGCATAGGTGGGACCCTTAACCCCTCATATGCTGAGAAGAAAATTGTATGCAGACCTGAGAGCTGAATTAAATGAATAAAAGGGCACATGAGCTTCATTCCTTTGGCAGTGGGAGGTCTTTCTGGACCATATGCCTTGTTCAAGCTTATGTGTTATCCATGTGACACCAGAATAGTTAATTTACATGTATTTTTCTAGTTTCTTCAGTCATGTTTAATTATTCTTTATCATAGACTAGAAAAGACACAGGAAAGGCAAAAGCTAACCCGATCTTAAAATTCTTTTCTCCTCTGCAGATTCCATTCTTATTTCTGCCATGGCCCACATTCAAAACCCAAACAATAAAACATACAGCTGTGACATAGGGGAATTGTCCAAGAAGGACAATGTCTGAAGGTTTATGATTAGGTTTTATATTCCCTCGGCACTTCCTGAATGTTTCTGTGGTGGGAAAAGCATCCCAGCCATTTCCCCTTGTGGATGATGGTGTAATTAGAGCTGTAAAGAGAGAACCCATGACACTAAAAGGCTATAAGTGCTGCAGATTTAGGACAACAGGTTTCTATGGAAACTGAAGTTAAAATAGGACCTTAAATGGGTGAATAACAATAATATAGAGTTCTTAGTTTGGATCAGTCTGTAAGTTGCACTAAAATGCAGCCTGCTTTTCTGGCAGTTATTTGCATAACCTTTTCCATGGTGCTCTCAATGAAACCTTGCCCTCCAGCTTGTAATTTCTTTACAGAAACATTCTTTACTTAGATGAGGAATTTCCAATGGATTGCATGCACCCATTAATAGACGTTACAAAAATTATTTTAGCTTAATATAGGGAAATATGTATCATAGTTATGGCATCCATTGTCATCAACTATACTACTGGGTTGGAGTCCTTGACAGTAGCTGAAAATTTTCCTGCACCAGACAGAATATGAAGTTGTTTTATATTCTGGTTCTATGATGGTGTCCTGGAAAGATGGGGCAATGCCAGTGGTACTTTTGTGATACCTCTGTGTAATTCACTCTGTGCTGTACTTGCTAGTTGTTGATAGCTAATTGTCTCCTGGAATGCTTTGCAGTCTGAGACTAGTTTTCGTGTCTGCAGTGGGAGATCCTTTCCTTTGGCTCTCCAGTTTCTGAGGAAATTGGGAACAGTCTCTTAGTGGCAGGAAACCTTTCTAGGATTTTCAGTTGAGCACAGTGTCTTGCATTGGCTGTGCCATGCTTTACGAAACATCTGAAAATGCCAGTGCTAGACATGCTTCAGTAACGTTCCACTGCAGTGAGGGAAAGACTGAACTGCAAGTGGCAGAAATACCCATATGGTGCTGTTTGTTTCTGTAGAAATGGTCCTGCAAAATTTGTAGTGATAAATATACGAACTCAGGGATATTTAGGAGAAAACTATTGTAGATTACAGACTTCTCTGCAACTAACCTGTATAGGCTAAATATATAAAATATATATGTGGAATTATTGCTAAAATCAGTGGTAACTGAACTGGGACATATCTGAGCAGTAATTGACCCTAAGAGCTTATTGTCCCCCTGGCACTCTGAATCGTTCACGTTCTCTACAGCCTGAAACATGAATTCATTTTGCAAGCAGTGGGCTAAAAGTCACATAAGCTGCAATTTAACTCTTTGCAAACCATCCTGGGAGAAGAGCCAGCCCAGTAACATGCTGGGTCTCTTTTCTTGCCTGCATTGGTGCAAAACCACTGTTCCAAATGGGAACCACTTAAACCAGTCTGTTGCCAGTCACTGGGTCAGAGTTGAGATCCTGGTTTGTGGGAGTGGGGTCTACAGCAACACCATGTGTCCAGATGTCAGTCATTTCTGGTCTGAAGCTTATGTCCTAGCATTTGAGGTTTAGTGAAATAATACAGGCTTCCCTGACTCTCCAGCTTTATGTTGCCATAAATGACAGAAACCACTTCTGTGTGCATGTGTCCAGAATCTCTCATTGCATGGCCAGCCAGGCAGATTCATGATTCTGGCTGCTCTGCATGTGCAGGCTCAGGGCATCATCCAGATGCCGACGCGCTGGCTCCAGACAGCCTCCCCACAGAATAAATGGTGTTAAATTCTTGATCTGATTGGCAGCCCTGGGAATTCAATTCAAGTCCCTAGGGAGAGGCAAGAGAGCATTTCTTTTCTCTATGGCTATTGTCATGAAAATGAATAAATCCTTCTCCCTCCCCCCCATCCTCAGGTTGTCACTGGCTTGGATTAATTTTGTGTACATTTTTTGTTTTTTGTATTCCCTCCCTACCCCCTTTTTTAGGGGATTGCCTAATTCTCTGTTCAAGTTCAGAGCAAAGCCAAGCAACCTGGTAGGTGTGAATCCAGGAAGGGAAAACATGTTACCTGGGTGAATCCTTTCTGGCCTGATGGCTGTGTGAATGGCTGGTGCCCCAGTTGTGCTTCATGGATAATGACAGAGGCCAGTCACACACTTCGTTTCCTTTAGCACATCTCTTCATCATATTAAGATATTACTTGATGATTTGCCTATGGATTTACCCATTCTTCTAGGCAAATATAAGTTCTTCACGGCTGGGCTGGGGCCTGGTGTGCTGCCCTTGTCTGCCTTCTGTTCATCTGTGTGACATCTAACATGGGATATTAGCTCACGGCACACACCAGTGAAGAGAGCAAGCCCCTGCGCAGCAGCGTGGGTTAAGTCAGGCACAAATGAATTGGAGGTGAACAGCAGCTGGGACCCAGCGCAGGGGCTGGGCTGCAGCATTCAGCAATCACCGTGTGCCTTGGGGATGCCGCACTGCAGACGGGCAGCCAGCCTACGGTTTCAGAGCAGAGACTACAGGGACCAGCCCTAACATGCCAATCCAAGGAAACCCCGTCTAGCCTTTGTTTCAGCAGAGCATTTAAGCATAGTTAAACTTCACACTCACAGAAAAGCTTGCAGGGGAAAAACAGAAAAATAGCTTTTTGCGCTGAATTTTTATCCACTCAAACTTTCTCCTCTTGTCTCTTCCGTTTTCAAGGGAAAATAAAAATTTGGGTTTGGAGACAGAAACTTCTTAGTTTTGAAAATGCTTTTTAAAAAAGTTCTGGTTTATGGTTCATGAAATAAAATATTATAATGGCAATCAGAAACTTCCCCTGAATTTTCCTTAGAACAGCAACCAGTATTTCTCAAACAGCTTTATTTGTATGCTTAAAATTATTTACATGCTTAAGCATCTTGCTGAATCAGAACTTTAAAAGACAAACCTTTTCTTATCTTAGCTACAGTGCCCGTTTTAACTTACATAGGATATTAACTGTAATAGTTATATGCTCTCTCCCTTATCTCATAATTATAGGTCTTTAAAACCCTTTTTTTAAAAAAAATATGTTATTATTATACAGATAGGAGTTTTTACCTTTAAGTGTTAGGCATCTGCATAAACATTTGCATATATTAATGCTAATTGGGACCATAGGAAGAGAAACTGGAATTTCACTAAACTCCTTGCTCTGAATTGGGATTCCAACATCAGAGATTGGGTTGAAAAATACAGATGTTTACACCAGCTACTTTCCCCAAATCCTTGCACAGTTGCAAAACTGGGTGATGTCTCTGTTGGTCATCACTGTCAGCCTGATTGGGAGTGCTGACACGAGTATTGCTGCTGCTGCACTCTGGTGTTAACACCTTGTTGAGCTGACTGAGAAGCTTACACCTCTTTTTAAGGGATTTAATGACTTATCATCTTTGGGCTGGAGGCTCTTCTGAGAGCCCGAAGGAAAGTGAACCTCTTGTCAGTGTGCTTAGATTTGCTATACAAAGCCTTGACAGCCACTGGGAAACTTTTAGGATCTGCAGCCTGGAAAAGGTTGGTAACTGTTGATTTAGGCTGTCAGCAGTCTCAGCAGCCAGAGCTGCTCCTGGTTAAGATCTGGACATTTCCTCTCCAGCCTTCACCTGGGGTTTTGGGTCTGTTCTCAGCCATTTTGTGTTCACAAAAGCATTATAAAAGTAAGAATTTTTCAGGGAGAAGTGCTTATTCTTAGAAACATGAGGCAGCTTCCACAAAAAAAGGGAGAGATTATTTAGATCAGAGAGGGGGTTAATAGTGGTGACTTCTTTCAAAGCACCTGTCTCTTACATAAAAGCTAAATAAACATATTCTCATTTAGGAGGTAATTCATTTATGATGAGCAAGGACTGAAAAGGAGACAGTTGCAATGAAGGCACTGTAGCCAAGTAGTATCAGCGTTTAGGTACAGTATTTGTAGATATTCGGTGATGCTAATAGTATTGTTCTGTCAGTGCAACATGAGAATGGCACATACACAGGCATGCATGTGGAGGGAAACCATGCTATTTTCTTTGAAACCTGCCTTTGTGCTATTTTAAGATGGCATCATTTTCTAACAGTGATAGTGGCAAGCTTGCTGTGGTTTATAAACCTTTAACTCAGCAGTGGTCTGGGATGGAAAAAGAGCCCACCTACCTGCATAAAAGTTGTCCCCCTGCATCTTGCTTGCAGTTTGAATACTAGAAAAGCAGGGCTTTTTCAGCCAAATGAATATGTAAAAGCAAAGCTATATGGAATTGTGAGGCATCTAAGGCAATTTTAGTGTCAGTCTTTGGGATTATGATTTACACCATGCATGCTTTTTGACTGTGGCATAGAATAGCGTTAGTGTGTTCTGATTGAACACGTGCTGCTGCCATCTTTGCATCTAGAGTAGAGCTTAGTGTCTTCAATAGAAGACATGATTGTTTTCTTTATGGCTTTGATTTACAATTTTTTCCTTCTAAGTCATAGTGGGAAAAAAAAGACTAGATTTTTTGATAAATGATTATTTTGTGGAAAAAGTCAAGAAAGCATTATCTTTCCTAATCTATAGTCATTATGAAAATATTTTGTTACAAATTAGACCTATGTACATTCAAGAAACATTTTGCGAAGCTCAGAAGATAGCATTACTAGAAAGGGACAAAAAAGTAGAAGAACGCATTCCACAACTTCCATTCATATTAAAAGGTCTGATTCTGCTGCCATGAGCACCAGTTTAATGCAGAAGGATGCTGATTGTCCAGCCAGACAGAAGTGAGCATATAGTCCTGCTCATACCTTATATGAAGTAGATGAGATGCCCTTAGAAAGGCAGAATTGCACCCACTGAATGTTGAATCAGGGAGAATAAAGCTGGTGATATATTGTGGGGGGGCATCTTTGAGGTATTGCATGGACAGCTAATTTGTGCACTGTCCTGCAGAGGTTGTGTGTATGTTTTATGGCTATAGAGGACAGTGCATGTCTTGGATATAAGCATTGTTTTTACTGCTCAGTGTTTGGTTGGTAGACTGATTTGCTAGATGCAGAGCAGTTGCTGCATGTTACACTGATGACATCTGAACAGATTACTGGGACCTGCAGTTTGCTGCAGGGCAGCAACCCATGTTATAGAGATTAGGGGTCAAATTTGCTCTGCTGTATGGTGTTGTAAATATCAATAATCCAATTGATTTTATCAAAGTAACTCTGGATTTAAACTGGTGTGATTAAGGGCATCTGACCTCATTGTTTTGTTATGTTTGTTAATACATACAGTACTGTACAGCAGCAGTCTTTATAATGGGTAGGAGAGGAATCTATAGAATAGATTCCAATGCGTTGCTGAGATTTTTGAAGGAGTCTAAATAATGTAATGTGAGCCTTTCCTTAACTTCAGTGGTCCCATGTTTAAGTGTGTGAAAATCTCAGCCTTACATTGTAAAATAGAAATGATGTTATAATGCCATTCTGTGCAACGTCCTCCTAGGAGAATGCCCTCATTTCAGACCGAGCTGTGAGGAGGAGCAGCGTGCTGCAGGATGTTGCAGAGACAGCATGATGCACAAGATATGTAATGCTGATTATACAAGATGAACAGACGAGTGAATGCAAGTAACATTAGTGGTTACTCATGGATGTAGTACTTGATCTTATTACCACCAAAGCCTGTAACAAAACTTCCCCCAGCTCTAGGGGGAGGCGAATCAAACCCTGCTGCTGTACCAGTAGAGCACAGCTGTCTTGTACGTGCTGCAGAGAAAATAGTACATCGTAATGCAGCTTACATTGGTTTGCTGCAGCGTCAGGAAATCTCCTGATGTTGTGTGCTCTGTAACAGAAATGTCACTCAGCCTGCCTGCTTTTATAAACAAGCATAGTTATCTTAATACTACTGTTGTTAAATTCACAGCTGCTAAAACAGCTCTGAGTGGCAGGGGTGAGCCAGCTTCACCCGCAGTCACCCTGCCAGGCTGCAGGGTTTTGATTTTGATGCTTGTTCCTCCAAGGAAGAGCAGAAGTTTTGTTCTCAAATCTCCCACCTGACTTTGCAGTTCCCTTGCGCAGCAAATGTTGCAGGGAAGCTCACAGTAGTGGTGTGGGACAGAGAGATTTCCTCTGTCAAGGGGAAGGAACTTTTGCCCACTGTTGTACTGCAGGTCTGCTGTGTGCTTTGCCTCTCTGAGTGGAAGGAGTCAGGAATCAGTGCCTCCCTTGGCCTTGGAAGTGGGTGCCATTGCTGGCAATCCAGGTGGCTGTGTGGGAAGCTAGAGCTCACAGAGGGGAAAAAGCAAAGTCCCCTGCTAAACCTGTGTCCAGGATCTAGTCATCTACTCAAGAGCCACTTCTACATGTGGGTTGTGTATGGCTGGCTGTACCGTGGCCAGCAGCCATTGACTTACTAATGATTCCATAAATAGCACGTGCCAGAATTTAATTGGATGGCTACTGGGCCCTGCATCTGACCCCTTCAGGACAGAGACTTTCTTTGAGTCTTGTGATCTTTCACTCTTTGGATTTCAGGGTTGCATCAGCTGCTGATTCTTCCTGGGAACTTGGTCCTCCCATAGGTGACCAGCTATTGAAGCGGCAGTCACAAACCTGGTAATTGGTACTTATTTTTTCCTGGTGCTTCATACAGGAGAGGTCTTGCTGTCTTTTCCCATTTGCTAGAGGCACTCATTGACAAAACACAGGCTGGACTGGTTGGGAAAAACAGTGCAGGCAAGCAGTGACAGTACAGTCTAACCCTTGTGCTTTGAAAGGCAAAATGTGGATAAGGCAGTGGGAGTATGGTGACTCAATGAAGCCTTGAGCTAGTACACCAGGGGCTTGAGCTCTTTCCCAGCCCTGTTTATGGTCTGTTCATTGCCTTTAGCTCCTCAACTGCATGCCTTGTTCCCCCCATGCCTGGTGAGATTTTAAGATTTCAGAGCCATGTAGCATGTTAGTGTGACATCTAATGAAGTGGGTAGGGCTTTAGTCTTGGAGCTTTTAGGCCAGGTGCAAATGATGCCCTGTCTGGTTTGTTTTAAAACTCCATACCCTGTCTGGGTGAGTCCAAATCTCTTGCAGTGCCAAGCATTGCAGCACATGATTCTCTAATGTGGCTGTGGGTGTTGTTCTACACACAATGAACAGATCCCACAGATGAGTTTGGGGTGTAGAGAAACATGGAAACTGTATAGTATGCAGAATGCTCTCATTTATTCATTGCCATGTCTCCTCTTTTCCACCTGCCTGTTGTGCCTTTTATTAACTGAAAGTATAATCAATTCAGAGCAGTTGTTGCTTAAATAAAAGTAGACATAAATGTTCATAGAATTTCTGGCATAACAGACAACATGTTACTGCTTTTATTGACAATATTAGCTAATAGAAACGACAGAAATAAGCTCTTACTCTTTCCTCTCATCTCTGCATTATCTATTAATCTACACTGTGCTCTGCTTGAAAATTGTCAATAGATAGATTACAGGGTGTGTCCTCTCTGGCCTGTGTCCCACTGAAAGCCATGGGGTCACAGTCTTGTAGTAACTTGGACTGAAGGATCTTTTTTTAATGGAGTTGATGCACCAGTAGTAAAGAGTCAGAGTTGAACTTGTGGCTGGATTTGCCTCACTGACTGTTCATCTTTTTGGTCTGAAAACTGACTGTGTTTACACTCCAGTTTATGGAAGACAGCTATGTGCAGCCTTGTGCTGGTCTTGATTTTAATTAACTGTCTGAGTAGAAGCAGCCTCCGAAGGAAGTGTTGAGACTTTAACTTCGTTAAGAGGAAAGCTGTTGTGTTGTGCAGTGGCAGTGATGAGTGTGCCAAGGCTGACTTAGTTTGTGGGTCTGAGAAGTTTCTGTTACCAGTTTCTCTATTCATGAAGAGAAAATCCCATTCATCTTTCTCATACTCAGTTCTGTAGGTTAGAGGGATTTAACCCACAGCTTTCAGGGTAGGAATTTTGAAGCAGTTGGACTAATTTGCTTCCTTGGCTGTCCCATTGTATCACCCCAACTAGCAGCTGTGTGCTGACCTACTAGATCTGCTAGCCCTCAGTGCATTAGTTTACCTCCCAATTTTCTGCCCTCAAGAGCTAGGCTCTGTAACAGGCCAGGGAGGTTAGAAGATCTGCGTGAGTGTTAAATGAATTTATGCAGCTTTGACACAGCCATCATCACTGCTTCTCAGCTCTGTCATTATTATTATAACAACCTAATTATTTGATTTCCACTTGCTACTGTATTGTTGTTGTAAGCACTGTATAAACAGACAAAAAATGACGGCCTCTGCCCTGAAGCTTGTGCAGTCTTGCACGCATGAGACAGCATCTGATGCAATGAATCTGTATTACCAGACAATTAAAAGTCTAAAGCAACAGTTGGATTTTGGCTGTAGGTCCTCATGGCTGTCAGGTGCTGGTCTTATGTTTAAGTTCAGGTTTGCCTTCTCCTGTATGGAATGGGGCTTGTGTATCATTTATGCAAGCATATATACTTTGTGTTTAAACAATGTAAAACATCAGTTTAGTGCAGAGCTTGATTGAGACAGGAAGCCTGAAATAACTAACTGGGGGGGTGGTTGTGTGACAGATAGAGCTGAATGGCTGCTGACAAAAGCCACTGATGGATGGTTGGTGGTTTTCATTGCCCCATCCCAGTTTCATTGCAGAATCTGGTATGTGTTATCAAAATCCCATCCCCGTGATACCTCTGACTTCGTCTCTTGGCTTCTCCTGGTTACTCTGACCAACATAGTTTGGTTCATGGAGATACTGAGGAAAGGAAAGCCTTGTAGATACTTCCATTAACTATGGACATACACAAGTATTCACACTGAAATAGTCAATAGCTACTATGAAGGCTGAAATTGATTCTGGGAGGCATCTAGTCAAGCAGCAAATCCAGGAACATGATCTAGACAATTAGTCACACTGGACAGGTAATGAACACCAGCAAAAAACACTCAAAGTCAACAGTTGTGTCAAGTTGTTAGCAGATATTCCAGATAAGTAAGGTATTCCAGGAAGTGTTGCAAGTATTCTGGTGTGTAGTATGTTTGCATAAACCACCAGATAAGGCTGTGTTACGCTGTTAAAACAATGATTGGTTTTTTCTATTTCTGTCGTGGTTTTGGCTTTTTTTTTTTCTTTTTTAATAGTTTGACTTAAGCTTGCTTTGAAATTTTAATACTTTAACTGGTTGTGGTTAGACAGTATGACTTCTTGCTGGTACAGTTGCAATGGTAAGAAGTCAGAGTACAAAGGCAGGTATAGTGATATATATAGGTTATTAGCAGGCTGTATTCCAAGGCAGGCAGGAGGAGGTGAAGATACTGTCTGAGCTCAGAAGAAGCTAAGAGGGATTGACTTGCAAGGGAGGCAAGGTTCAGCCATCAGCTGCCACTTGCTCCTGGCTCTGACTCCCTGCAGCTGATGGTGGTGTTTTGCTTCTGTGTGAAGCAGCAGCCGCTGTGAGATCCTTCCAGGCATTTAGTATGCAGCTCTTTGACTATAAAGAAGAGGGGAGGGGCAGCATGGTGGTGTTCCAAAGGAGAAAAAAGAAGGGTAATGTGCTTCTGCATATCACTACGCTCTGGGCAGCACTTCGAGAGGTGTCTGTCCCATTTTCCCCATAGGAATAGACAAATCTGCATAGAATGCCTTTAAGCCAAGGTCTGCTGGCAGGGTAGGTTTGTAGGTATCTCGGTATAACAAAGTGGTACAGCTTTCTAGTGCAGCCCAAGCCCTGGGCAAAGTTCCCAATGGAGCAGTCATGTTTCTGTTTGACGTTGTGTGACTTGCTTTTAGAGATTCAGGGAACCATAAGCTGTATGGCATTTGCTTCCTCATAAAACCTAATGTGTTCTACGTGACACCAATGAGCAGAGTTAGTCATTCCTGGGAGGTAGCTCTGTGTATGTCAATACCTCAAGGCACTAAAATCTGATGAGAAGTTGCACTGATACTTGCCTATTAGCATCAGTGCTGGAGTCTGATGGGTCACAGTTTCATAAAACCCTCTTCTTTTCATGTCTTCTTGAAAAAATGGGGTTTCTTCCCTTTTTCACTTTGTTTCATTGCTGGCCAAAGCATCGTCTTTTCTAATGCATCATCCTGCATTGGCATCCAGCCTTTTGGATGTTCTTGATTTCAAAAGACTTTGCACAAGAGGTTATTTATATCACTGAAGTTTGCAGGATCTGACTTGTCTTCATCCATATGTAACTAGTAATTCTTTGATAAAGTTCTACCCAAGGAAGCATGTAAAATCCTATCATCTTTGAAATCAGTGTTCTTAGTCCCTGGTTTTGGGAGAACATCAGCAAGAAACAAGTTTCTTTGAGGTACTTTATTTAACAGACAAAAGAAATAAGCCATACCACCAATCTCCAACTGAATTCAGCCATAAGAGCCAAATTTTTGTTTGTTGTGTGGAGTTGGAAATAATTACAAAAGTAGGTTTTTCCAACATTAGAGATCATTCCTGACACACCAGCCCTTTTGTCTTATCAGTTCTTTTTTTGTGGTCTTGCTGCCTTCATGTTATTTTCTTAAGCCCTCTTTGTTGACCTCAAAAGTTTTGATATATTCTGCTTTTGAACTACTGGTTGTTATTGCTTATTTTCTTCTGGCTTCTCTGCTGTTGTTTTCTTCTTATTGGTGGTCTTGCAGACTGCTATCTACTTGCTTTTAATGAACCTTCTCTCTTTCTGAAGCTGCTTCAGAAATGATGCTTTATGTGCTGTGAGATTACATGTAATGAGGAATCTTTGCCTGTCCAGAGGTTTGTTTCTCCATGGGGCAGATTTGTGACGGGCTCTGCAGGAATGCTACGGATAAGGAGATGGTTGAGAAGCATAGAATGGTTTGGGTTGGAAGGACCTTAAAGCTCATCTAGTTCCAATTCCCCTGCCGCAGACAGGGACACCTTCTACTAGACCAGGTTGCTGAAAGCCTCATCCAACCTGGCTTTGAAAACCACCAGGGAGGAGGGAGGGGAAATGTTGGATTTCTGTGCTGCACTTGCAGGCTTTGCAGGGGAAACATGGAAGGTAGGTACCACAGCAAAGGATTGTGTGTGAAAGCAGTAAGTAAGCCTTTTCTTGCCCTGAGTTGCATGTAACTGTATATTTTTATCTGAAATCAGTGCAGTAGCTAATGTACTTACCCATGGCATGGGAAAGGTATTATAATTTTTACAGGAATGGGCTTGAAAAAATCCAACACTGAACTAAGCAACCCCTTTACAAATGGTCTTTTTCGGGTTGACCCATGCTGAGATAGATCATGCTTCTCAGACAACCTAATTAGTCCAGGCAGAATGCCATATTAACACAGCTGTATTGCTTCTAGTTCATCACTAGTGCTGAGCGAGCTTAGCCAGAATTATCTGCTGGGCTCTGTGTGGAAGAGATTCATCCTCCTCACTTCCCCTGCTTTGGTGAATTCTCAGTTTGGGAAGGACCTGAAACAAGTGTGGCTGTTTCTGTGCAAACACAGGTTGCTGGGACATCCAAATTGCCCTGTATTGCTGATGCACCCCTCTTTGTGAGCCTGGCGAGAAAGATGGTTTTCAGCAGAGCCTTGGCACTGTTGTCCCTGGGAATGCTGTTGCTGCTTAGACTAAGGAAGGAGTACAAAGTGCTTTTTCTATGCTGTGGTTAAAAAGTAGTAGGAGTAATTAGATTTTTCTCCTTGCATTTCATGGTGGCACAGATAGCTTTCATTTTTAAAAGAAATAATTTTGAATCTGGAGCACATACTGCACCAGTTTGCTGGAAAGGGGAGACTTGGGGTCTGAGAACTTGGGTGGAGTCTTAAGAAACACCCTAGCAACTAAATGGTTAACCAATAAGACAGAGCATAGGAATAGGATGGAGGAGTGTAATTATCATGGGATAAGCAAATGATTAGAGTGTTATGATGCTCAAAGTATAGCCCTAGAGTCAGGCGCTTAATTATTAATATTATTATTCATGGATGGGTCTTTATGATGTGGGAAATGAATATTTCTGGCACTGGAAGGAGATGTAAGACACCAGTTTAATATGCCAAGCAGGGTTTATGAGAGAGCCATGTGCTTCATATAAATTAAATCTCCCCGTTAGCCACATGTTCTCCACTGGGGATGGAGTCTTCATTCACTGGCTTCCTAAAGCTGCTCAGACAATGTGAAATTAAAAAAAGAATAATCTCCTTTTTAATATTTTTGCAGGTAAATCAAAATGTTCAAAATGGAGGCAAAAGACAGGTGAAGGAAGACATGGGTGAAGGCTCTGGGCTGAGGGGAGGCAGGGCCAAGAGCCCGGTCTTGGTGATGAGCCCTGATCTGGTTTTCAAGTAGCACTGGCTCTGTTCTCCTTTCATTTAGGAAGCTCATAATCTCAAAAATCCACAGTATGTATGTGGTTAGCAGCATATGTCAGAGCAGGCACCAAATGGCACTGAGACAGCTTTTGTGCTGACATAAGCATCAGCTGCATCAGCTGCAGCATCCCCAATGCCAGGCAAGCTGATCTTTGTTTTGGAACTGTTGTCAAATTGAATGTTGTGGTGTATGTTTGCTGCATTCATGTGCTGAACTCCTTCATTGCAAGGGCGTGCTTGTCTGAGACATAGCTATACATGCTAGTGACTTGGCTGATATATCTGTGGACCACTTTGGAGGCCCCTGTGTAAAGGGCTGGGTTAGTTCTTATTTGTATGACTTTATAGACTTGATTCAAATGGGCATTGCAAGCACATCCAGGAAAAACAGCAAATGAGATTGATGCAGTGAAATAAAGGGAGAAGAGTGTTTTGCTTGGCCTCCAGTCACGGAGGCCTTTGCAAACTCGAGCTTGTGAGCTGCTCTCTCTTGAGCTAAGGTGGACAATATGAATAAACATGCTGCTTAGGCTTCAGCTGTCCTTAGAGCCTCTGTGTGGGTAATGGGGTGCTGTCTCTAGGCAAATAGTACATAATTTAGCAGAGGGAGAAGAAGTGGTGTATAAAGTGTTGTAGGGAATGGAGGCTGCTTCATGCTGAGCATACTGCCACGCTTCTAAATGAGTGATGCTGTTTTCTTCCCTGTGGGTATCTGGCTTTTTGGCAGGGTGGTTGTTGAAACTGTTCATCTTTCACTCCCAGAATGATGTGCTCTTGCCAAGAGCTTGTGTGTGTGGTGAGGCAGAAGAGAAGCACGAGAGATGCCGTTCCTCCTGCTTCTTTTCCTTTTTTTTTTTTTTTCCCATATATTACAATCCTGCTTTTTTGATCTTGCTTCCTGCAATGTTATGAGGACCGCAATGGATTGCTATGGCAACTGGTCAACCAGGCCTGCATACTAAATGGAGACACCTCCATGAAAGCTCACGGGAAGGAGATAAAAGTGGAAATGATGCAAACAAACACAACAAACTCCCAACAACAGCAGTAGCACCACTGGGATGTGTTACACTCTGGGATGGGATGGGGGAACATAAAGATTGAAGCCCAGTATTGCTGGCAGCTTCATGGCCAGAACTTTTTGTCAGGCACCAGCAAAACAGAAACATCACGTTCTCCTGCTCCCCAATTCCTCTGCAGCCTTTACCACAAGCAGATATCTGCAGACATGTTGGTCTGTAAATATAGGTGGGCTGCTAATTTGCAGGGTGTTGGAGGGATGGCTGTGTGAAATCAGGGATGCAAATGTGCAATTATTGTAGCTTGACAGTGATGAATGGAGAGGGGAAGAGGGGCTGCATGGCTGGGTTCCTCCTCTGGGTACTTCTCTTCTGGTTGGTCTGAGCTTGCATCACTGTCCTGTGCTGGTGGCTCTGGGGAGTGCTAGGCAGAGGCAGGGAGCACAAGAGAAACAAAATGCCTGTCTGGCATGGGGCAGGGACTGCAGACAAATGGGTAGGTCTTCTTTGTTTAAGGAAACTGGACAGAGATGTTGGTTCCTAAATATCTGGCAGAGGAGGCAAGGAGGTGAGGATGGTATGTTTTTCTCAGGAACACTTGGCTTATCCCCACCTTCATCTGTCTGCTGTATTGGGTGTCCCTCTGGTCTCTGAGCCACAAGCCCATATGGCAACTGCCCCTCCCCACAACTGGAAGGAGCCAGCCTTTTTGCCAGAGAAGGAGGAGGGGGGGTGTGTGTGGTAGGAGGGAGGGGGAGGTTGGTGCTGCTGTTAGGGCCAGATGGCCCTGAAGGGCCTCCAGCAGCCTGGGGTGCCTCATTGTAAGCTGCTCTCTGGCCCAGACCTTTTCAACTCCTTTATCTCTGCTTTTCTCTTCATGGCTCAATGGGCAATATTTGGTGTATGGGGACCACTTCAACCTGGCACTGCTGTTAAAAACTCGTGGGCACTTCCATCCTGCTGGGCTGTGGGATGAGCTGGGTGAGCAAGTGCCACCAGGCCAAGGGGAGTGGAGAATGGTTTGTCCCCTGTGCTGTGGTAGGGCAGCCTGCAGCCCAGGAAGACGTGCCGGGTATGGAGGACTTCAGCAGATGTGTGTCTCTGAAGCTAGTCCTGGGCTGAGACCTCTCAGATCTTGACACAGAATATGACAGTTAGTGCCTTGGACATGCTTTTCTTCCAAAGAGCTCCACGAACCTTTCCCAGCTTGCCTGTCTTTACTATCTGTGCTTTAATGCAAACAAACTCCTCACTTGGATTTGAGGTACCTAGATGAGAACACTGGTGGTGTTGCAATCCCTCCTTGGCTCCCCAGTAGTGTGTTGCTAACGTTGTTGTGCTAATCATGGCAGACTCGCTGTGTGCATGTAGCAAGGAAATCTCATCCCATTGCTAGATGCACAGCGTTAACAGACTTGTTAGATCTGAGGTGCTGAGCAAAAGATTTGCACCACTGATTCTTGCCTCTGCTCTCTGCAGCTAGGATATAGCTCACATGTTTGCATTGTATCACTGTGGCCTCCCTCCTGCTCTGTGATCTGTGCCCCAAATGGTTGTCACCATGGTCCTCCCTGCATCAAGTAACCAGGTACTCTTTCACACATGAATGAAGATGACACCTCAAAGATGTTCAGAAATAGTTACTAATGCATTGGTAGAGTGGCATATAGGGTCTAAAGTTTCTGTTTATAAAGTGTGTTGAAGAGGGCAGAGCTAGAACAAGTGTTTTGTATTAACCTCACTGCTGGACACAAGCCCCTTTCAGTGTGGTAGCTATGTAGAAATACAAAAGCCATCTCTGAACCTCTGCAGAGGCTGGGGAATGCTGATCCCAAGTTGTGATTCTGAGGTGCTCTGCAGGAGCCAGGCTTTGACTGCTGACATCGTGATCCCATGAAATTCTGCATCCTACTGGAAGTGGGTTCAACTCTGTGGCCCTTCCACAAAATATATTCAATTGATTTGCCTTTGCCAGTTTCAATATGTTGTTATTCCATTTGTGGGGCTGTACCAGGCTCCCTGTGGTTGGTAACTAAACATGCTGGAAAATCTTGTGCTTTCATTATTGACCAAAGACCTGAGGCTGGCTGGCACAAAGGAATAAGGTTTGCTGACTTTGGTGTAGGAGGCCCTGAGTTCAGATTCGCTTCCCTTTCTCAGCACTTTTCTCTTTCTAATGAAAACAATAAAAAGAAGAGAGATGTGATCAGAAAGCATTTGACAAGTACAAAAATACTAGAAATGGGATGTTTGCTGCAAGAATGGGATGGAGTTAGAACAGGCTGAGCCTTGAAATGGGCCAAGTTAAATAAGCAGCAAGTCCTGAGTCCTGATAACTGGGCCTTTTTTTTTTTTCCCTTAAGGTTCATACACCCACATAGGAGATCTCAAAAGGGTGAGCAAATGTAACCCTAATTGTATCTTATTTATCTTGGCTGTTTAAATAGCTCACCATGCTGTAACTTGGCCCCCTCCACAGTGATTGCATCTTTATACAGTTGACCTTTTCTTCCCCCTCCATTTTTTTTGTGTGTGCTACAAGTTTTCATGTCAGATATAATTATATGAACACCCGTAGGCTGGAAGGATAAGGTTTCAGCCAGTTTTGGCAATGGGGTTCTTTCCCAGGGCTGCAGATGGGTTAGGCAAACCAGATGTACTGAGATAAGTTTGTTGCAATTTCTCTCTGGTTTTTGGGTTGTGCTTCAAAGGATGGCCTCTGCACTTAGGGCTTTGTTACCTTATAAATTGTAGCTTACGTTTTCACTCTTGTGATGAGGGCACTTTTAATTTCATTGAAGCGTACCTTAAACTATCATGGTGTTGGTTCTGTTGTAGAGCTTGGGATGGGACAGTGTGTGTTTGCTTGGGCTAAGGTTGAAAAATAAAATACTAAAATATGTTTGGCGATCAGAGGTAGTTCTGCTGCTGCTGTACTGGATCACTTGCAGCAAGCTCTGTGGAAGGGGCTGCTCTGTGAGGTCACCAGATTTACTTGAGAGGTAAAACAGTGCCTGGGTGTTAGAGCTCTGTGTGCCACTTCACAGTTGGCCTTCTGCTGCCTTCCCCTGCTGCCCCCCCCACCACCACCAGCCACCCCTGCAGCTGCATCTTAGTCTGATTTGTACAGATTGCTGGTGGGCTGGAAAGTAGACAGATTGGTGAGCTGGGTAATGAATTCTGCTTTATTATTATTATTATACTGAGAGTATAAAGAGCTGTCTGAGGTCAGGCTGCCCCTTTCACTAAGCACTAGAAAAGCACACAGGCAGGACACTGTGCTTTGATTTGGTTTCTATCTCAGTTGACAAGGGTAGGGGAGAAGGACATGTTTGTGACCCTGATTTTGCAGAGGGGGAATGGGGAAGATGGCAAGAAAGGGATTTGGCCAAGGCTGTGCAGAGACTGTGGTTGAGCCAGGGCCTGTATTACAGGGCATTCTTGGTTCTCACTAAAGCTTTCTTTTTTAAAATTTCTCCATCTTAGTATTTCTGTCATGAGTTACAACCTCTTTTCTTCCCCCTGTCCTTATCTCTTGCTCTCTTACCCCATCTCCCCAGACTTGTAGCCACAATAACAATATTTGCTAAGAACAGCATCATTTTGGAAATAGTGCAGAATGTGTCTCAAGTGACAGCCCTGTTCAGCTGCACCACTTGAAAGGGGTGGAAGAGAAGTGGCTTGTGTTGGTGAGTTGCTGGGTTTTTTCCCTTCTTTCCACTCAGGAACATCTCCTGACTTCTGTTAGATCCCTGTTCCCTAACAGAGCCATGGGCCATGTGCTGAGCTCTGCTGAGCCCCAGCTGCACTGACTAAAGGCCGTCAGAGCCCATAGTGCTCAGCCCCCTCAGGAATTGGCTCCAATTTTTTGTTTAATTTCATGTTTTTGTCTGTTTGGGAGGTGACCAGTGGCACTTAATGTGGGTCAAGCCTGGCAAACTGATCTCCATGGCAACCCTTAATGAATGCCATTGGCTCAGTGGTTCCATCCCTGCATCTCATTAAATTTCAATGACTTTCATGGGGCTCGGACATGTAATTAATATCAAACACATGGTATTCAGTAGGATAAGGTTTAACAGCAGGCAATGTGTGCAGGAGCAGGAGACTGACATGGGGGGGAATGTTGGGCTCTGTCCCCAAACCCCACAGGAACAGCCAGCCTGTGAAAAAGACGTGAAAGGCAGAGCCTTTGCTGCTCTTGGCCTGGCAGAGCTGTCCACAGGCTTTTTAGCCCCTTTGGCTTTGGTGGAATTGGGACACAGTTCTGTGACTGGGGCTGATGGCAGGACGTTAAAGAGTAGTTTTCAGTTCCTTTGTGACCAGTGGCCATCTTGCTGACAGCAGCATGGTCCTGTTGTAGGAAATGGGGTCGTATGTGCTGGCTAAAGGGAACTCCCTAAAGGCCAGGAAGGCTGGAGGAAGCAGCATGAGGCAGGAGGACAAATTCAGTTCCATTTCTGTGATTTCCTTTCACTGTGCACAGGTACAGCCTCAGCGACACATCACAAACTCTCCCCATCCCTGGCACAGCAGCATCACAGAATAGCTTCCAAAGCCCTCACAAGAAACCACTGTGAACTTGGGAAAAATCTTGTGCTTGTCATTATAGTTGGGTGAATCATAAGACTCTTTCCAAAAGCAAACAAGATAAATTCAGGCTGGAGATGCAGCAGTAGGAGCAGCACCATGGTGTCAGCACAGAGACCACCTGAGCTTTCCGCCATCCAGCTGCACAGTAGAGCTAGGGGAGGTTCCTTCTCCAGGGGAAGGGACAGATGCCAAAATACAGGGGGGAGTGGTGAGGAGTGATTTTTGGGTTCTGCTAGAATGGATTTGAATTTCCATAGGTTTGCCTGCCTCTAGCGAAGATTCAGCCATATTAAAATCTTGCAGCATCTTATCTCCCAGAGATAAATGTTATCAGACATGAAATGAAACAAAAAAGGAGGGGAGGGATGGAGGAAATAACCTGCTAATTACTAATATGCAAAATGAGTAACAAGGTGAAGAAATAATGTGCTATCAGATACAATCCTGGGATTTTAAAAACGAATTATTTCATCTTGAGCTGCATTGCTGCTATTCCCCAGGGAATAATACACAATTCCCACAAGGATATGAGGGTATAATTCAGTGGCAGCTCTGGTGAAGTTATTATATTCAGTTTAATGAACGTCGGTGGGAAGCTAAGATTGAATTATTGCCTGAGTGCTCTGTCAGGTTGCCTCATGTTGTTATGCAGGATATAAGAAAATTATTATTGACAATACTAAGGAGATTCATTTTGTCTGAGTGAAGGAGGCAAAGGAGGTGTATTGAATATGTGACGTAGTGGGAGAAGGTTAATCATGACTGTAATGTGGGATGGGGGGATCGATCATGCGTGGATCACAAGCATGGATATTTAAATGTGTATGTGATACAGCAGGGGAAGTTTTTACTGGCTAGGATGCATGGAAGACACAGAGTTGGAGGCAGTAACAATGACTTACTGTGTGACTAGTAAATAACATCATAGGGAGGATGGTGCCTACTAGAAGGTACAGCAGTGGGGGAGAGTGAATGGGATTTCCGGCAGTTAGGCTAAGTTCAAGGCATCTCTCCATCTGCAAAGAAAGCCCAGGTCTCTTCAAGCTTGCAAATGGCAGTCGGCGATTTACCCCGGTACTGCTCGTCCTCGCTTGCCATTAGGTGGCAGCATCTTGATGTGCAAAACGTGCTCCTGAAGCAGTTACAGAGCCCTTTCACTCCGGAGTCCCAAAGGCATTTCCAGAGGCTTGTGAGTTCGGACTCACATCACCTATTCACACTAAGAAATGCGGTGCCCAGGTTCGCGATGGGGGCCCGGAGTGCAAAGTGTTTATGGCCTCAAGTTGTGCCAGGGAAGGTTTAAATTGGATGTTAGGAGAAATTTCTTTACTGAAAGGGTTGTTGAGTGTTGGAACAGGCTGCCCAGGGAAGTGGCAGTCGCCATCCCTGGAGGTATTTAAAAGATGTGTGGATGTGGCACATAAGGACATGGTTTAGTGATGGACTTGGCAGTGCTGGTTTAACAGTTGGACTCGAGGATCTTAAAGGTCTTTTCTAGCCTAAATGATTGTATGGTGCTGCAGGTGAGGTGTGGCAGAACTGGAACCTACACTCAATTTCTATAGGTCCGAAGTTGTGTCTTTACTTTTTCTGTGTGTCACAGCTGGGAGACTCACAATAGCATCCTCGGGGGGGTTGCTCACAGCTTGCTGGGAGACCAGTGCAGAACCTGGGAAGGGTGATGTTGGGACACAGTGACATGTGTCAGATAAAGGATGACAAAGATTCTCAGAGTATCCCTGTACTATACAGACAGACTGTACCAAAAGATTCCATGGTTTAAGCTGGAGGGCAACAAAGATGATGATAGTTTCTCAGCTGGCCTTGCACTTGCTATGGGCTCCACATCCCACACTGGAATAGGTTGGCTGGCCTCCCACCTGTGGGTGGGAGGGAAAGCTCTTATTCAGTTGCCTCTCCAGCAGTTGAATGAATGATGCTTAGACTCATTTAATGTATCTAATTTTCTAGTCTTCTGTCTGCTTTTCCTTCTCTGAATGCCTAGAATTACTACTCTATTTCTTTTTCTTTCCTTTCTTTCCTTTTCCCAACCACTCTGCAGCTTACAGAAGCATAGATAAATTGAGCTGGAAGTGATCTCAAAAGAGAATCAAAGTTATTCTTCTGACTCAGGGCAGGCTCAACTTCCCAGTGCCACTCCTGGGAAATGTCCAGCCTGTTCTTAGGGCTCTCCAGGGACAGAGCTTCTGCAGCCTCCCAGAAACTCCAGTCCTATTGCTTCATTATTCGTTACCATAAGAAACAGCTTCTTGCTGGTGTCTTACCTGGACTGTCATTGGTTTGTTTTACATCCATTTTTATTACATCCACCATGGACTTGGAGAATAGATTGCCTCCTCCCACATCCTTTTCTGTGTTTGAGTACTTCTGTTGTATTTCTCCACAGGGTTTTGTTATTCCTCGCAAGTATGAACTGAACAACCTCAATTCCTGTAATTTTTGCTTGTAAATCAGATTTGCTTAAGACCTCATCATTCTCACTGCTCTCTTCTGGACTCATTACTAGAGAAGGATGGACATCAATATTTTGGTTAGCTAAGTTCTATTTGCATTGGAACTTAGCCAGCCTCCCTGGCTCAACCGAGAGTAGCAGACTGACAATTCCATCAGTTCTGGGTATTTTCACGAACAGTCTTGACTTGAATCAGAAAAGAGATGTGTAAAAAATGCACAGTAATTATGTGCAAAATTAGCAAAACCTGGTTTTGCTAAAACCAGTGTTGTCTATCTTTAAGATCTCTTTATCTGTCAAATTTAGTAGATATTGGCCAATAAGTTATAACTAATAAACAATATGTAGTGTATGGTATTGTGATAATTGTATTAAATCACACAGTTATTAATGGAGAGACTTGCACAAACATGTCCTTACACATAGAGCAGGATTGTGTAAGACTTGTTTTCTCAGGAAACCAGCCGATAACTAATGGATAGTTTGGAAAGAAGGATCTGAACGTTTTTGGACAGCCAAGAAATGTTAAAAATAGACATTAGAAATGCTTAAAAAAAAAATTATCAAATATCTTTCTTATCTTGCCCATTCCCAACAGGAAATTCATGATTTATTTTTCAAGATCCCAGGTCACAGGATTCTAATAAAGATCTCATTGCACACACCCAGAAGGTAGAGATCAGTGATTTGAAGGGTTTGAGTCATCAAACTTTCCATATTGAAAAATGTAGCCTCCAATTTTGAGTACTGTTATGGTAAAGAGATCTTTGCATCTGTAGCACTGGATAAGACCCATCTTCAATGAGGAACAGAGTTGGCACCTAATAGAAGGAAGTGAATATATTGAAATGTATTGCAGACTGTTATAAGCAAAGCAGCTGGTGGTCTTGTTTCAGCAAATTCCATTAGCTTGAAAAATAGGAGGAGATCTGTCCAAAAATCCTTTTCACATTTTTTCTTGCTATCCACAAACAACTTCAAAAAGCGATAAATTCAGCCTCCTTGGACCGGTCCACCACATTTCACTTACATAGTTTCTTAGAAAAAAAATCCTACAATAAAATATGGAGGTGATTGTTTCATTTTCTCAACCTGTCACTCATAGTGTTTGATCTGTCTGTTCAAAGTACAGTCAGTTGTGGTCAGCATGTTTCCATTGCATACGAGAGGAGCACCTGGTCCACACCATCAAGAACTCCTCCAGTGGTGGGATTCAGAGCAATATGGAACACTTTATTATTTTCCATCTGCTGAGAAGAGTGATAGGCAGAGACATAAACAAATAGAAACAAATTCTGCAATGGCCAAACCAGAAGGTATTCTTATAAATCATAGAATGCTTTGAGTTAGAGGAAACCACTGAAGGGCATCGTGTTCAATCTTCTGCTCAAATTCCTCATTGAGCATAGTTGGATTTTAATATCCTCAACCTCACTGTCACATTCTTACACTGGGTGTTTTGGGTTTTTCTGAGATTTACCAAAGTCCCATGGGTAGCTTTCTTCTAAGAGCATTTCTGATCAGAGCATCTTATATTCTTGATATTTCTCTTCATTGCAAATAGCAAGGGACAGTCCTCAGATGCAAAGTTTGGATCCACATTGAGTCATAATTGCAGGAAGTGGCTGTACTAAGATAGAGCTGAAGTTGGGGCTATATATTAGTAATTTAAGAGTAAAACATTTCACTATGTGTAATTCCAGAAGTGTGCATTATGTATCCAGGGGATTAGGAATTGAGATAAAACTGTAAAGGAATCCAAATAAAGGAAGGAATAGAAAGCCATCCGAAGATGCTTAACTCTATGTTGTAGAGATACAGATTTTTTTACTGTCATAGTGCTTGTGGTGGAAATTAAACATATACTAAGGCACACCAGATTTTACCCATTAAAATTTAGTTTTCTTTGCTGGGATCATTTGGATGGGGTGGATGTGCACTGATGTATAAAGAGAAATACAAAGTCTGTAATGTGATTTGTTGTTTTGCATGTGTGGTGCTCATGACCCTGATGAGAACCTGGCAGTACCTTACAACCAAGAATAGGAGCAGAGCGATCACACTTCAGTTTTACCTTCTTTTTTATGGCAAATGTGTGAGTCACAGGAAAGAAATGTCCCAATGTTCAAGTACTGAATTGACTCATGTGAGGCTTTTGCTTACCTCATCCCTGTCTCCAGCTGCAGTCTTGCAGATCTGTTTATGTCCTAGCAGAGTCAGTGGGAAGGTTGTTCCTGAAAGCAGGCTTTTGCCTTTTCCATTGTGTTGGGTGGTGGAGAACAGATCTGCAGAGGTGCTACTTCCAAGCTTTCTGGCATTGAAAACAGTTGCTGCATTGCACCAGATACCATTTTAATTACTGCAAGGCAAAGGTGCTTGCTGAAATGTTTATGCCTTCTGGAGACCAAATAAATGCTAGTGAAGACAGGTAGATTAGGAATGTGACAACTACATTCCCTGGCAAAAGGCTGCTCTAGTTAAATGTGCAAAAGCAGTGGGCTTGGGGACTGAAAAGGGGAACCATAATGGGAAGATGGAACCATAAAGGTCCATTACCCTTCCTGCAGCCTCAGATCAGCAGTGAAGAGATTTTAATTCTCCCATGGCTGCTGCAGAGTGCTTGTTCTTTGGCCACATTAACCACATTGTTGTGCCAAGCACAAAAGCTGCTTCCTGACAGAGGATGTGGCACTTGTTCCCCATTTTCCCCGAGTATTGGTGGAGGCAAACTCTTGTGTCTAAACCGCACCTCTTCTGAATCTCAGGCACTGTTTTTGTAAGAGGGAAGTACCCACTTTAATCTGGTAGAAAATGAAGCAGGTTAGGACAGCTTTGTCTTGGCTACTAATGGATGGAGAGGGAACCAGGTGCTATGAAGGTGAGGGAGCAGACTTCTTCAGTCAGTGCCCACTGGGCACTAGTGCATTGGCACCAGCTGATTCAGGCTTGCAGCAGAGACTCTCTGCAGAGCCCTGAGTTAGGGGTGTCTTGCTATTCCCTGGGCATGGCTGCTGCCTTGTTTTCTGTCCAGGGACCCAACATTGCTAAGAGCTTGGCATGGATTGAGAGTTGTGGTCATTGAAACAATCCAGGAGATCTGGTTCCCAGTTTTTACTTACAGCTTCCTGCCAGGGACTCCAGCTGAGCTGCTGGTAGCATGGAATGAAAAGCTGGAAGCCCAAAGTTTCCCAGGGCTCAGTAGTTGCTCTGGCAAATGCAGCCTTGTCACTGACATACATTTCTAGCCTCCTGTGTGGAAAGATGGCAAGGCCCTTTTGCTATATGTGGATCTCTCTCTCTCATATTATCCAGTCAGCATGTTTGGGGCTCGATGCATTAAATAAATTTATGTGTTTAATAATTATTAGTTTTGAAGATTTACAGTGACCTGCTGCTGTTTCTGCGACTCTGCCTCCCCGAGGGGGGTTAAGAAAGTGAATATCCTTTATCGAGGGAAAGGGAAAAATTAGAAACTTTAAATCTTCCATCACTTGGAAAATAGATTGTGAAGAGAAAAACCACACGTTCTCTGAATGCTGCTGTGCTAGGTGAGTGTGTGTATGTGTCTTGGGGTTGCACATTGCACTCGTGTTTCGGGAATGTGTGAAGGTCTGGATATGTTTATCTCTTCCCTCTTCGTTTTAAAAGAGACGTTTAGAGAAGCTAGGGGGCATAACCAGAGGAAGCTTCAGAGCTGTCCTGCCACTGTTTCTTTGTGCTGTGATCATTCTGTAGAAAGAAGCAGCCTTCATTTATCAAGAAAAAAGGAGTGGGACTTACCAATAATACAGTCTCATTGTTTTATGTTGTCTTCAAAGCTGTCTCTTGGTCTGTGTTTGTATCATCTGCAAAGCTGGCTCATGCCACAGCAAGTCCCATTGTGTAAACTGGCCATTTTAGTCTCTTTTTCATGTAGAGTGATCATAGTCACTATGAAAGCAAAAGGAAACACAAAGGGAAATTTGAGAACTGAAATGCTTGTATGTGAAGCTAATTAACATATTCCTATCTGGATTTGGTGCAGATTCATTAGATAATAATACTAAAAGTATGACAAGTTTGGAATGTAACTTACAGAAATTGAATTTAAATGACCCATTTTGAAATTAGAGTTATATTGGGAAAGGAAGAGAAAACCACTTTGGATGATGTAATTACTTATAATAGTGAAAGCATTAATGAAGTTTGTGCTAATCCCGATTACTTACAAAAGTTAGAGGTTACACAATAGAACTTAAGGGCAAATAGCATGAAAATGGAAAGTGTGATGTTTCTGGGAAGAGAAAGTTTAGGAAAAACATGTATTGTGAAAGATAAGAATTATACAGTAAAGAAAGATGTTCCTAGAGTTTCCTGAGGCCTTGGTCTTTCCAGGGTCCCGGAAAGATGACAGACATGTAGGATGCACCAAAGTTCATGCCATAAAACAAGTCTAGAAATCACAGGAATAACAGGGTTGTGTGGAAAAAGCAATTGAAAGCACAAGGACATGTCTTCTTCTGATAGAGGGAGTTCCTTGTTATGCAGAACATGAAGAAGTGCTCTTCAGTTTGGAACTAACATTAGTGAGTACCAAGGACAAGAACTGTGTGGTGAAATGGAAGAGCTTTGAGAGGCGAGCAGACTTCTTATCATTTGAACATTAAACTCTGGGCACCTGCTTACCCCAGCTCCGAAACCTCCATCAACTCAAAAAGTCTCCATCTTCTTCCCACCCTGACCTGAGCAGTTCAGTGGCCTTGGTAGGAGGACCTGAGCTGTCTGAGCTGGTTTGCACACCCAGACTGTAGTCTTGCTACCAGGTTCATACTGACATTAAGGAGTCCGTGGAAGTTTATCTTTTAAATTTGGCAGCACAAAGAGGTAGATAATATTTGGGTGAAGTTGTGAAGAGTTTGCCAGAATACCTTCAGGGCCTTAGCAAATTGCAGCTTTTGAAGGACTAAGCTGCATTTTTCGCTTGTGATTTAATTTTAAGAAACCCTGTGGAAAAAGCCCTTTGTATTGGCCTTGCTTACGCTGCTGATTCAGATCTGCTCAGCATAGTCAAGACAGACTCCCAAACTTTGGTTCATGGACAGCTGTCTGGAGGAGCAGATAAACAGCTTGAAAAACAGGCCCTTTCTATGCAGGGGATGGAATACAGCATGCTTCAAGAGCATGAGCGTCAGTAACGTAGCATCTCTGCCACCTTTTCCTACAGTAGCAGCTTCTGGTCCAGCCTGAACAAGTGTAAGGAGCAGCAAAGAAATTCAATCCCTGCTTCTGGTGCAGATGAAAAAACCTCACCTTTATGGACACTACAGTTCACTCTGCTGAGGAGGGTGTTTAGCAGGCTGCTCACAAAGGTTTCCTGTGGTGCAAGTGGTTTGAAGGGTTCGGGGCTTTGTGTGCTCTGGTTATAGAGAAGAAAGCTGCTCTTATGTCTGATAGATGAAGAATCTTGAGGGCTATTTCTAAACTTAAGAGTAATCTGACTTCAACGGGTTTGCTCTTATACTGCAGTTGTAGCAATGGAGTCTGGCACTCGGATACCAAAAGCAAATTTTTGGATATCAAAGCAAGTTGGTGCTGTTGTGCTGCTAGTACCTGACATACTCTGTGTGTAATTACAGAGAGTGGCAGCTTTCCCACACTACGAGCCTCTTGCCTGTTAACTGCAGGGGGATGCAGGTCTGGAAAGTCCCTTCTCCATCACCTGGCTTTGCAAGTGTCAGTGCCCTGTTCCCATGTTAGCTGAACCCCTTCTTGCATGTGTTACATTTTAACGCCTTTAAGGAGTAAAGCATCACACGGTATGGGGGTGCTCTGGCCTGAAATGGCCATTTGCTAAGCTGTGTTTGTCATCCCAAGAAGAACAAGAGTGAGAAAAGGACAAATGGGGAAGAGAGGATTTTCTGTTAATGGAAGGGGTGGTATGAGTGTGTGTGGCAGTGTGTGCCTGTATGCACAAACATGCTTGGAGGTTTTAATTGTCTCTGAATATTTGTATTTACTATGCTGGAGCTAAACATTTGGTTTCTCCTGCTGCTGTTAGCTCTATTTTCTCTTTGTGCATGCTTCATGCCATTAAACGTTCCTCTTGATGTAAGTATTACATAGGTACCCTTCTGTGCTTACAGCCTTCAAGGAATGTATGAGAACATAAGACTTTTCAGTATCCTACATATTAAATGCTTGTTTCAGTCTTCTACTGTCTTCTTTCTAAGAATAAATGTTTTGATTTCCCCCCCCTCCTCTGATTAGGACTTACTGGCCAAAGGTGTCTGAACACTCTGTAGCTGTAATCTGTTCTCCTCATAGTAGACACATTCAGGAGAGTGGAGGGGCAGATGACTTGTAGCGAGAGTGCTGCAGTCTGTATTCCTGCCCTGGCTCTCAAGTGAGTAGTGGACAGATTGATTTTAATTTCCAAAAGCTTGCTGTTCCTCAAAATGCTGGGAGCAGAGGAGAGGAGATTTTTGAGTCGGCTCCTACTGTTGTGTTTTCATAACCTTTTTTACTTCAGTCCAGAGATGCTAAATCTGGGCCAGGCATTCAGTTCCTTGGTAACCCAAGGGTGGCTTGGTCACCTCCTAGCAGTGACAGTCTTCTGAGTGCCTGTCTTCTCCTGCCTTTAGCACAGAAGGCAGAAGTCATGTTTCTTCAGATGTGGCTGCAAAATGATCAGGATTGTCTGTAGCTCTGGCTCAGCTAGGTGTGATATGTAGAGGACCTGATCTGAGTAAGACCTGGGTTGAAAACTTTGACCCTATTGAAGCTGATGGGATTGTTTCATCTGAGTTACTTCATTACTTAAACCCATCTCTGGCAAATGCTGAAGATCTGTAGTCATCTTTTCAGCATATTCTTAATGTATTTGCAACACACTTGTAGTAGGGCTACTGTTTTATTATCATCCTTCTGTAGTCAGTACAATTGTTCTATTTTAAGATAACAAAAAGCTGTGATTTTTAAATGGATTCAATTAAAATGGGAGAGCTGTATTTATAGGCATTATGTCAAGATATGCTTGAAAGCATGTGGCTGCATCTATACACCTCTGCAGGTGAAATACAACTTCATTCTTTCAAATAGGAACATGTAAGGAATATGATGGCAAACAGTGATGCGTCCTCATAAGAATGGAGCTCTGTAGTATGTTTTTCAGCAGGCTATGCTGGCTTGAGAGAACAAGACAGTTGCTGTTTATGCAGAAAGTTCATTCACAGAAATGTAAAGGCACAATGAATAGCAAAGGAGGGGAACAATGATAAACTGTCTGTGCCACTTAGGTGCTGCTGAATGAGTTTCTGCAACCTCAGCTTGTATGAGAACCTGGGATCTCTGGCAGTTGCCATTTACAGCACCATCTTATATGGTGTCCTGCTGACTCCATGCTGGAAAAGAGCACTTGGAAGATTAAAAAGGTCTTTCTTCGTGGCTTTTATCTTTCTTTGATAGCTTTGCATAGGAAAATGCAGCTATACCTGAAGAGGATTAGCTTGCTATGTATCTGCATTGAGTTATTATTCTATCACTCTAGATAGAGAATTGCATGCCAGCAATTTACTGAATTCTTCTGTCAGGCAGTTGTGACTGTTAAAAAGTAGGTCATTTGAATGCATTGCTGATAACAGTAATGGATTCACATGTCAGTTGGCTGCTCCATACACATGTAACCCTGGCCCAGTGTCACCTCCAGAGTGGTTCCCTCCCACGCAGGGGAATGGGCCATTTTGCTAATGCACATATGCATACTTTGCATTTCAAACTACGGAGAGCTGAGAGCTTGGAAAATGCTAGTAATAGCTATTCCCTGAAAATCCCTCAGACCTGGTCTCTGTCACCAGCCATTCAGGAATATACATGAAATATCAGGATTAGAACTTACTTTAAACATTACCTGTTGCAGGGGGGCTGTTAAGAAAAGCCAACCTCTTACCATCTTTCCAGAGTACACACTCCAGATGATATATGCTCAATAGTGTCTTTGGGCTGCTCAGTCTTTGCGGCATCCTCTGGAGCATCCTTTCTGCCTCCCTGGCTGATCTGCGGTGTGCACTGGTGGTTGGGTTAGTGTGTCACTGATCAGTCAGGCGTGATGAGGTGCCAGGGATGCTCAGTTGCCCAGGGGGTGTGGACTTTGTAATCAACAGCTCTGCATCCCTTTGCATGAGTAATTGCTTCTTCCTACTTGCAGGATAGCTTGATACTAACTTCTGAAGGTTAAAATCTTAAACGCTGTACATACTTCCTTCTGCTGCCCCCCAAATGGCCTAAAGTGATGGCAACATCCAGCAGCAGCCAGGAGCTATGGGTTTCATTTGCATGGCCTGCTGCAGCTGTAGTTGAGGCACAGGAAGTAGCAATAAGCTTCTGCCCTCCCCAGGCCAGCTTCTAGACCAGCACCATTGAGTTAAGGAGCAACTGCAAATGTAGTTATATTAGCAGATCAGAAAGGCAGTGGCAGAGCTTGGGCTAGGGAATTAGCATCATCGTTTGGCTGCTGCATGCAGAACAAGAGGTGTGACCAGAAACTAAGGGATTTCTAGCCACTGTAACCCTCCTCTGGTGAAGCAGACTTTAGTCTCATTGAGAAGATACTTGTGAAGCAAAATCCGTAACCTCTACTTGATCTTACCTAAGAGAGCCACATAATTTTGTGCTTGCTATCCAGAATGAAATTAACTATGGAAATATTGCAGAAATCATTCGCTTTCAAGCTGGAAGAAGCAAAACAAAGCAGAAGCAAGTCTAATCTCTTTTTAGAACCCACTTATGTAAAACACCAGGGCTGGTATACTTTGAAGTGCAAGCTAGGAAAGCCCACGAGGTGAGCTAAACACCTGCCAAAATATGATAGAGGTGCAAAACACCAAGCAAACTATTTGCTAATTGACTGTGCCATTAAAGGAAGAGGGGGGCATTGCTCAGGCTGTAGAGTGTGTCTTTCAGTAGTATTGCTGCACAGTACAAAATCTTGCTTGATGAGTAGCAGTAGCTTGGTTATGGTTCCACACACAGCCTTTGCTTTCTCCCCAGGTTCTACTGCAATCAAGAATCATGTGTGTCTCTTAGCTACTTGAAAATATTTTATTGTAGGATTTGCTTTTCTTGTATAAAGATTCAGGAACTGCTGATGAGACCAAAACCTGCAGCTTTAGAGAGAATGTATCTGAAGAGTCAGCAGTGATACGGTACCGCCGGCTGTTGCTGAGCATGCCTGTGGTAGGAGGGTAGCTTTTCTAGCACAGGATAACGCAGTAAGTTGATGGAAAGCTGAATGTGATGCAGGCTGCGCTAATTGGAGCACTCCTGGGAGGATGTGAATTGCACAGTTTCCATAATGAGTAGAGAGAAAAGATAGTTTACGTCCCCTAATGTAACAGTGTCAGGACAAGATTAATAGCAGAACCACAGCAGCGGTGTCTATCAGACACTTCATTATTAAAGAGACCAAGTTTCACTAATGGTATTTTGCTGGTGATGGGTGCTGTGAGTCAATAGGCAAAATCCCTTCCCTGTGTCTCCCCCGACTTTCTAATCACCAAAGCTCAAGCTTATAATGGACATGTGAACACAGAGGTTTTTCTTTTATGAGATGCAATTAAATTGTGGTTCAGTTTCCGAACTACACTGGAAATGGAGTCGTCTGAATGCACGATTGTCCATGGATCTTTTTATTCTGCTGTTGCTTTACACAGGGTCATCTCAGGAAAGTTAATGAAGAGTCATTAACTTGAGGCTAGGGAGATAGACTGAATTAATGTGAACATGCCATCTTCCTGCTTGTTTTGAGCACAGTATACACTCTGTCCAGGTTCTCAGTGATATTAAACCATATTTCAGCGTAGAGAATCCCTGCGCATACAAGTTGGGTAACACAAATGTGGCAAACAGTCACCTTGGTTGTGAATTGTTGCCCTGGAATGGAATGGCAGGGAGTGTTACAAATCAGCACGCATGCATCAGACTTGACTGGGAGGCCTTTGCTCTGAGAAGCTCTGGAAACCAAAAGAGCTGATTCTGCTGTCATTACAGATATTTATTAGAATACAAGCTGTGGTGGTGTTTACAACCAGAGAGGGAAAAGACCTCGAAGTCCTCAGTGCCCTAGGTAAAATGTTTGCCATTTTTCTTATGACCAGTGCTGGCAAAAAGGCCATGTGTTTTTTAGATACCCTGTTTGTGGGAGTTGCCTTTTTCACACAAATACTACTTGGGTTAACAGTAGTGTGTGCCTCTGATCGCAGTGCATGATAGGTAAAACCTAATCCCACACTGGTGACGTGAACGTTTTAGTGCAAATTTAGACCAGATTTGTATGTAAATCTGTATCCCCTTCCTGAGCAGATATGTGTGTCTGTTGGCAAATGCACCCTCATCTCTTGCAAGATGTGGTGCCAGCTACCCAGATTTGGGACGCTCACTGGTGCCAGAAGAACTCTGCCATTGCCAGTGTTCGAGATGGTGATAGTTCTGATAAACTTGGAGGCCCATTTTGCTCTGTCTTGTTGTAGAGGCTTGGCATGCTCCAGTCTTGGCTTGGGATGAAGCAGAAGGTGAATCTAAAGTGCAGTAACTGTTTCTGAATAAATCCCTGTGAATACTCTGTCAGTACTTGGAGCACATGCAATGGCAGTTCTGTGTTCTGTCCGGTAACGGAGAGGGGAAACTTTTGAAGCCTAAATTACAAAAAGCCCTGAAAATTCCATAAACAATGTGCATGCAGTTGTCTGAAGAATTTTTCTCTGCAGTTACCATGATTGCATACCTAAAGAGCCAAGAAACTGAGTCTGGGGGTGCTCTGGGCATAAAGGCCTCTTTCCTTGTGGCAATCCATGTGCGCATCCAAAGGGTGGTCATTTAACCACCTGCCTGGCCTGCTCTTCTGAGTTTGTTTCTTACTATGATTGCCCGGGTCATCTTGAAGTGCCTGTAAATAGAGCTTGTTTCCTTCTCTCTTTTTTTGCTTTTTTTTAAACAGAGTTAACCACAACTCAATATTTGTATCATTGAAGCTCAATTAAAAGCACACACGCACAAGAGTTCATGAATAGTCTGCTTTTAATGAAGAGGCATACTTCATAACAGCCGACGTTCAAAGATACTTTTAACAACGAGACCGAAGGATTTACGATGTCAGTATTTTAGTCATTAGAAAATTGGAATTGTTTCTTTGGAGAAAACAAACAGGCTTTGGGCTCTTCCTCAGAGCAGTATGAACTCAGCGCCTGGCAGCTAGTTAGCCCCCCTGCCAGATGAATTAATGATAAAACTGCTTTCGTTCAGAAGGGAATTTTATTGGGCAGGATGCTGGGTACCAACACAATGAGGTCTCCAGGCACCCCTCCCTCTAGGGGTCTTCAATTACACTTCGTAATGAGACTGTTTCATTAGTGAGGAAAGTAAAAGTCGGCGCTAATTAAAATGAAATTAGGACACACTCAAGTTGTGTCACACAGTGTGCTGAGATATTAATAAAAAAGGAAGCTGCCTCGAACAAGCATGGACCAAAGGGTCAAGTGATAACAATTACAATATTGGATGTGATGTCAATGTTGAATTTTTAACACTCCAGTTTTGGCTTTGTGTATGGAAAAATGATGTCTGGACTGGTTTCTGTAAGTTGGAAGAGGCATCACATCTACATCTGTCAACATAATGTCTGACAGAACATTTTCCTCAGGCTTGCATACTTGCCAGAGTATTTCACAAGAACACATGCATGTGCACATGTGCCTGCAATCTGGGGCTCATGCATGCTGTTGAGCTGACGTGTGAAAATAAGATGTACATTTCACGTGAAAACCCTGCATAAACTCCTCCTGACATGCAAAAAGTGTCTTGCTTGAGCCTTCATGTAGCGAAGCAGTGCATCTGCACTGTTATATATGTATATCATGAGATGAGCATGTCTTTTTCTATGTATATATTTCACATGAAGGCAGTATCTTCTAAGAACTACTGAGTTCCAGTCCCAGCTCTTAGCTCCCTTTCTGGGAGCACTGATGCTTCGTTCACCTTAATATTTGTGTGATGCTTGTCGATGATTGTCAGACACTTTGTAGATGAGCTGCCCTTGGGTTTGGAATATTGCCGAGTTTCCTCACTGTTTCACTGCTTAATTTTTCCAGCTTTTCCTTCTTCTGCCATGCTGTGCCTCAGTGCCTTCTGCTGGTGCTCCTTGTCTCCGTCTGTGTAGCGTGCTGCAGCGCAGGTCTGGCACAGCACAGTTGCCTCACCTCCAGCTCTGCAGCTGCATTGGCCTAGGCCTGTAGCTAATTGTTCAGACTAGTTGTTGTAAGCATTTTTGAGGAAAACTTACTGCCCAATTTAACTGTGGTGTTTAATTAAGTTGGTTCCAAAGGCATTTGCCAAAATATTAAAATACATTTGACCTTCAAAATGGATTAAACAGACATGATGTTCAGCGAGGCAAATTACAGTGAACATCTGTACATTTTGTGTTTAAATATACACACATGGAGCTTGCTGGGCTGGTGAATGGATATGGAATATTCAGCACATACAGATTGTAATCTGGAAAAGAATTTGTTCTTCCCAGTGAATTTATTCTTGCACATTAGTAAATTTGTGGCCAAGGCACTTCATGCAGTGTGCATCTGTTTGCCTGTGTAATAATTATTAATGCTTGCTATGGTACAGCAGTAGATCATGCATGAGACTTGGGTAGAAAACTGAGCAGGGATAGCATCCTGGTGTTACATAAGAATCCTTGGGGATTCAGGCACCCAACCACCAGCCCACACAAATAAATGCCCATGTCTATATAATTGTATTTCAAAGAATGGAGTAGGCCTCATCACTGGAGCATCAGCCTTTCTGTGTGCAAGCTATCTTTCCTTAGCATTAAGATCATTGGTTCCCTTAAGCTTGCTACTTGGTTAAATACCTGCTGTCCTTTCAGGGTGTTTGCTATTGTGGCAACTACAAAGAAAGCTCTTCATGCTGTGAGACTGTCCCTGTTTATCTGAGGTAAAACTGGCAAATATCTAAGGCCCAGCACTGCAAGCTGACTGCTTACATTTCCTTAATATGTATTTACAAGACAGATCATGAAGCCTGTAAATATGTGTTATAATAAAAACATCCCTAATGTGTAACTGAATGCTCTGCCATAACCATTCCACATGAGCTGTTACTCGCTGTGAGGGCAATAACCTGCGTTGCAATAATTTCCTAATGTCTGGCTTAACAAAGAGCCTGACTTCACTAGGTCATTTATTTACAATTCTGTAAATGCTCTACCTCTTTAGTACAAACAAAACATGCATTTGTGTATCTTGTGGGGTTTTTGTTTCTTTTCTGGTTGTATTTGATTATAATGACATAGATTTATACTGTGCTTTCCATCCAGGAGGCTCAGTTAAAATGTGTGTGATTTCACCACCAACACAGAAGTCGCTCAGAGGTGGAGCACAGCATCTGCTGAATACTGAACACAGACCAGCTTGAAGAGTTTTAAGAGATCTTAAAATCCTATGTGCTGCCCAGAAAATCCTAATTAGCAATACAGAGTTGTTGAAAGTGAGTGTTAAATCTACTAAGCAGAGTATGGATCACTTAGGGAAAGTTGCAAAGGGGAATCAAACAGATCACCAGAAAGCATTCCTTAGCACCTTGGCTTTCCTTGATGTCTCCAGTCATATGAGATCTAACTCTGATTAGCTTGGAGGCAAGACAGTCTGTGAGCTACTGGTTTTGCTCAGTGCTTCAGACAATTATTTAGCTTTTTTTAAAATGCATACATGCTTAGAGTCAAGTACCCGCCCCAGTGCTGCTCTGCTGAGTCCCAGGCTGCAGAGAGCAAGCATTGTGAAGTAATGATCAGCAAACCTGAGCTAAAGTAGTTAGCAGTAAGAAGCCACAGACACCTTAATGTGGTTGGTCACCTTAAAGGAAGTGAACTTGGAAGGTCTTGGACTTCCACATCCCAAAACCTGCAGAGAGACCCAGCTGATACTGGCAGTCTTGGGTGATACCCCCTAGAGAGAAGCCCAGCAGTCCCAGGCAGATCCACCCCATAAAAGTGGCAGCATGTGGCTGAGACTTCAGTCTCTAAAGCTATAGCTATTAGAAAAAACAAGGGGGGAGAGAGAAAAAAAGAGCATGTTCTTCCCAAATACATTCCTAGTCAGTGTTACTCCTTGTCCTTTTAATCTGCACTCCGGAAAGGTACAAGCAGGCTCACTGTAGATGAGTAAGCAGGCAGTACACCAACATACACAGCGCTATTACACTGGCATGCCTTGTACAGGCATTTTCTTGCTAGTTCCTCTTGCCTTTCTCTTAACTTGCTCATGGTTGCAAAGGAACACGCTTCTGTGTTTGCTTATATTGAATCACTGGATGATGTGCATCTTTGCTCTGTTACCTAAGACTGCCTGGTCCCTTTCAGGAGCAGAGCCCTTTCTTTTTGTTGTACAGAGGTACTTGCTTTTGCCTGCTGCAGCCCTTTCTTAATGGTGAATGGAGTGTGTGTGTGTGTGTGTGTGTGTGTGTGTGTGTGTGTGAGCGAGCTTTACAAATCCCCTTATACACACCCTTTTGGCAACCTCTTTTATGAAATTTTTATTAGTATGTTCAGCAATGTGCATGTCCTCAGGAATAACAAACAGCACAGAGAGGATATATAGCCACTCAAATGGTCCAGGGGCTTCCGAAGAGAGGTGAACAATGCTACTTTAAATATTGCAGGATGGTTTACAACCCTGAGGGAGGAGGTGTGGGGGAGGAGAGAGGAAGAGCAGATGGGCACAGTGTCCATTTAAGGTGGTCTGGCACAATTATTGGTCAGCAACAATATGATTTATATTTGGAGGCTCCTTCCAGTCCCTGTTTTTCTCCTGAGTCTGCATATATGTCTGTCTAAAAATGTTACCTTGGATTTCAGGGGGTTCTCCAGCCAAGCTGTGCCACAGTGAGCAGGTTTAAATATTGACAGAACATTTCAGTGATCATTTTCTTCAGACCAGATGGATGCCTGACGTCCCCTGTGTTAAGGGACTAACATGGCAGGTAATGCTGCTGCCTTAGCCAGTAAGCCAGTTTCAAATCACAAGGAGATGTGTGCCTATCATGGGGATCTGCTGAGCTCAAAACCTCTAGTAGGACCTGAAATACATTCAGAAATATCACTGGCCGTTATCCCAGACACCAGACGCTGTGCAACATGAGGAATGAAAAAACTCTGTTATTCCAGGCTTTTGGCTTCAGGAACTTTGGAACCACAGAAGATCCTTGCGTTGATTGAAGGCATCAGTGCTAGAGTAATGGTTAACAAAGAGCCTCATACTACAGCATTCTTAGTATGTGCAGTTTCCACCTTGGTCAGTGGAAGCTGAAGGTACTCTTGCATCAGGGTTGGAGCTGGAGAGGTTATACCAATTCTGGCAGCCTTAGCTTGGAAAGAAATCACCAGACTGTGCTGTTTGTATATTTCCAAATCATGTTTGTGTGGTCCTTGCTCCTTTTTGAGTGTAGGAGCTCTGAGGCTGGAGGGCACAGAGCTGTTAGTTTCACTGGGAGAAAAGGGATTGGGAAGCTACCTACAATTAGGGCCTAGTTTATCTGCTAGTTAAATTTCACTGAGTAAGATGGTATTTGTTTGCCAGTTCTCCTCCCCAAGTGACCCATTAAATCACATTAATACCTCCACTCCAGTCTGTTCTACTGAAATCCATGTCTTCATGTATCTTGCTTCTCATAATCAGACTGTTTGCCTGTGCTCCCATCTGAGGTGCAGGACATTCAGCCTGGTGGTCAGCAAATGGAATTTATAGACTAGCAACAGGCAGGTCTTTGGCTTCAGTTTTCAGTCACTGTGTGATCCCATGAGTGGTCTCTGACTTTTTGCCTCAGTTTCCCCATCTAAAAAATGGTTTATTACATTGCAAGTCTTCGTGCAGTAAGGTCATTGAGGGAGCAGATACATAAAGGATAAGGAAGAGCATTTATTCTCACATGAACCTTGATAACAAAATTAGCTTCATTCCCCTGGTTTACTATCAACAGTGGTATCAGACTTCATAATAAACTAAAACTGCCTGTGCAAGACTTCTGGTTTATCTGTTTGCACTAGGATTATTCTGTTAATCATCGTGGCTGCATGGTGAAATATCACATCAGAGCATTAGAGGTGAACTGTTTTCTTAACTTCAGGGTCTTCAGGTGTGTGTTTTGTGTATGGAGAGGCAGGAAACGATCCTTTAATGGCATGTGGAAGGACCAGGATTTTTATGTCCTTAGGTGCAGGATGATAATACACTACTGAGTATTCAGTTCTTCATGATGCTACAAGTATAATACAAAAGGAATATCATATTCTGTTACACAGAGAGTGAAGTCTTTGGGCAGGAACCATCATTTTTTATGATGTATGCATTGTCTCTACCATGATGAGTGATGTGTCCCTGAGATTATTAAGCATTCCATCAGAAGAATGTCATTATTGTCACCACAGGCTTGCGTGTGTGATGAGATTGCAAAGAATGGTCTGATATTTTGGGGTTGTACCTGCAGAACATTCAACAGTTGGCTGGCTGATGCTTGGAAACCTAATTGTGTCCTTATGTGTTGACTTGGTTCAGTTGTTCTGGGGTCCTGAGGCCTGTGATAGAAAAGGCTGTGTGACAACATTACTCAGTTTTCTGGTGTCTGGAGCATACAGACACAATTAATCCAGTGGAGCTTAGGGATGCGGCCAGGCATGTGCAGTATCCAGCCACTAGAGTAGTCAGATGGGTGTGACCCAACAGGAGGCTGGAAAACCGCCTGACACACTTGGCAAGTGATGTAATGCTCCATTCTCAGGAGGAAATTCTTTACTGAACCCCTCTAGCAATGAACTTTTGGCCTGAAGCTGGAGTTTGGATTGCACAAGCTCAATAAATGTGTAATTATAAATACCAGAGACACACCAAGGGTCCTCCCTCCCTCCCCACCCCCCCCAAGGAAGACCTGTTTCAGAAGTTGGGAAGGAGCAAACATCTAGGCATGAACCCATTGCAGGAGCCAGCTGCTCTGAAGGAGAGCAGCCTCTGCGGAGGGTGTGGGCCCTGCGGGAGATGGCTCCTGCCCAACAAAGTGTCATCAGTCGTCCTGGGCATTGTGGCAGCCAATCAAGCTAGCAAAGACATCAAACTTTCAGCCTCCTCCTCAGGTCTTGCTGCTTTGAATTGGCTTCTTGACAAGTGTGTGGTAATTCTGCTTTTACCTGAGATCATTGCCTAATTTAGAGTTTGTTTGCAGCTTTGCCATTTAGGAGCCAGAGCTGGATGGGAAGCCCAAGGCTATTTTGGGCTTTCTCTGATGTGGGAGATGGTATCATGCAGAGGGGGAGAATCTCAACTTTCATAGAACATCAGTCTTCAATTTTTTATTTTTTTTTTCTTTCCATCCTCTCTTCTTAAATTAGGGTGAGTACAATGTAATGCAGAGGGACCAGAACCACTTTGATGGTAGAAATCTACCTGCAGCAGCTGGAAGCTCAGGATTGGTAGACCTACCCTGCTTCTCTCACTCCAAAGGAAGGATGCAGAGTTCATGGTCCGATGGTACTTCCACACACATAATACAGTGCTTTGAGTGGCAGCAGAAAGCAGTGGGAGGGTCACTCACACATGAATAAGCATTCTAGGTGATATCAGGGCAAACTCTATTTATGGTATTCTAGGCTAAGTGTAAATGTGTTTCCAAATTGAACATCCTGATTTTCAGTCTTATGACTTGGACTATCACTGTTTCATGTACATGTGTGCTGAATCGGGTGAGGCTGGGATGAATGAAAATTGTTTACATCTTTATTTCACCTCTGACAGTGTGGGGTGGTAAGAAGAAGAGTCAGCGTTTTTCTTGAGAAGTTGGAGATATTGGTTTTGTGGGGTTAACCAAACCCATGTTAACTGTAGCTCTGCCTGCGTGTAAGGCTTCTGCACAAACCTCTGCTAGTTTGCATGATGGTTTGCTGAGCCTTTCATGTGTAGGGTGGATCCAGCACTGAAATAAGCAAATGAGAAGGCTGTTGAATGAAGGGTTAGGAGTGGAAGTGAGAGATGGCATGTTCCATCCTTCCTGTAGGCCAGGAAGACCTGTCCAGCCTCCTCACTGCAATTATTAGATTACCAGAAGAACTCAACACCATTTTGAAAAGTCTGCTGTACATCTAACTGCAAACATTAGAATTGATTGCCATTGAACAAAATCAGGCACGGCAAAAGCTGGAAGCATGTTACTCTTATGTTAGGTGGGAGAGTGGAAAAAAGAATCCTCATCTTCAAGCACTGGGAGCAGTCACCCCAAAGCCACGATGCTCTGTACAGCAGTGCTGTGTTTGAAAAGCATTGTGATAAGGAAGGGCATGTGTGCACGAGTGTGTGCACACACATGCATTTTAGGGTTAGCAAATGGAAATGTTTTCCTTTCATTTCTACCTGACTATGGATTTATCTTACTGCTTTAACATACCTACCACAGGACTGTTCCAAAACTATACAACCTGTGGCAGTTCTGAAGCACTGTTAGTAATTACTCAAGTAGGGCACCTTTGTGGTGATCTAGGCCTTATCATGGCTCTGTAAACCTTCTCACCATGTTTCTTGACGCTCCAAAGGACATTGAAAGAGGTTGTGGAACAGTCTGAACAGTCCTCCAGGGCACATGGCAGATCATAGTACAGTTATGATGCTTCTTGCTGTTACAGCAGGAACAGGAGTGTAGTCTGTTTTGGAGGTTTATTTAGTGTGTTTTCCAAATGTATACACATTAAACAAATGTGACCAAATCATTTGTTGCTGCACATGTGTGGTTTGCTTATTTTGTTAATCCTATATAGGAAAGGGAAATCAAACATTTTTGTGACCATTTTAACCATGTTGTTTTATAACCCTCCCAAGATTCTTTTCCTTCCAATTCTGTAAAGTGATTCCCTTTGCCCGTCTTTTCCCTTTTTTCTCTTTGAAGACTGCTGGTTGTATAACCTTCTGTTTCCTTTTGTTCTGCCTGTGAACTTCAGTTTGTTTTGGCACTTCTGCAACTGTGAAACTTGAAATTAAGCTATGAGTTCTATATATACTAAATTAGTTGCATTAGTTGAGTGTAATATTTGGTTTAGCTGTAATCATGGTACAGTATTAGAATATCAAGGTGGATTATAGTTTATTACCGTTAGTAAACAATGCTATCTGGTGTAATGGTTATATCAATATGACTGTTTCAAGGATCTACCAATGTTTGTGCTAGAAAACTAGATTTCAACAGTTTATAATTCACCCATTATATATTGCCTGAAGGTGGAACTTAATACAGTATGTACCAGTATTGGGGAAATCCCTGTTCTCTTTGTACTATCCACTGGATAGAGGCCTATCGTGCTTGGAGGAAGATCTCGCCTCCTAGAGCTAAGGCTGTGGAGGCTTATCTTTATGGGCAGGAATCCGTGCCAATCCCTGCAACTGTAGGTAGATACTGACTCTCCCCAGCTTCTAATGAAGATCATCTTTTTTTTTCTTATTTTGCTTTCCACCTGGCTCATTTACACTTTCAGAGGAACGAGTGATAGAGAAAGAAAGTGGGAAATGTGTGGGAGAGAAATTTGTTTCCCGGTAAGCAGAGGTGACAGTAAGAAAAGTCCCAGTCCCAAACTGCTGGCTGCTCCCTGACAGTCAACGCTCATTCCTTGTTTTTCAGAGGGACGGAGGTATGATGCACTAGAATTAGTCATACTCCTATCTCCCTAACCCTAGGGTGTGTTCTGGGTAGTCTTCTCCTGCCTTAACCGCAGGGAACCCAAATGGTATGTCTGTAGGAGATTTCTGAGTTCTTTCCAAAGGTTGTCCCCTAAAAGTCTCTCTTTTTCTCCTCCTCCTTAGAGCCTGTTCTTGTTTTAGTTAAGGATGAGGCTATATCAACATCAGTTTTTGACCCTTGATAAGGAACCCCAAACCCACTGTTCCTTTCTAGATGCCTCTCAGCATCACTGTATCAAATGCAGGTTTGGGGTATTTGAGTATGGATGTGTACATACATTTATTTATTACTGGTGAAATTGCCTTACAAAGAGCCAGATGGGAACGTGAGAATAGACAGTGAGCCGTAGAGAACAGGAGTGAGCAACAAGATTCCTGATGCAAGTGCTGATGTCGGTGTTGCCAATGCCCTGATCCAGGAGGAGCTCTGAGCTGGAAGTTCCCATTGGTCTGTAGGAATGTATTGTGTTGGAGTGGCAGCTAAAGGAAGTTATAGTCCATTTATACAGAGGCACCAGAGCTGAGGTTTGAGATCTGTGGAATCCATGAGTTAGCAATGCTGTGTCCTGCAAACCTGCTAAGGTAATAATAATAATAATAATGGTGATGATACTTAGCAGAGTTCGAAATGAAATAGTTTCAGGAAGCTCTGCTATGAACTGTTTACTCTTGCTATGTATTGTGTATGTGTGTTCACATGCAGGTGTAGGTGAGTCTGAGAGTCCAAATCCAGGCATAAACACTAGCACCATACCTTTTTCTAACTCCAAAGAGGAACGCAACAGGGATGAGATTATAGCAGGTCTCTTAATAGGTGCAGTCAACAGTAAACCAATATTATAAACATGCAGGTATTGAACAACTCCTAGTGG